>JAEMWC010000678.1:107500-157500 GCA_016490735.1 Pachyseris speciosa
TAAATTTGCATAGATTTGCATATAATTACTTAAAAGTAATTATGAAAACACATGCAAACTTCTGCAAATGTTGGTAAATAATTTTATCATATGTGGACTTTTTGAAACACTGCAAACCTATGGTAGAAGGTTGCATACTTACATTGTAGTGAGCCGAGCTGGCACACTTCCTCCAATGTCCAACATTATGGCACGGCCATGACAGGATGTCTAAACACTAGTCTCATAACAGTACATTTATCAGCGCTCACCTCGTTTAGATTTGCTGGCTTTTTGCATCTCCTCATCAGCTGCCATCACCAGTCTCTCCTTAAGGAATTCCCCACCAGCTTTTGCAACATTACGACTTGTGCAGAAGACTAGAAATTCCACCTGCTGGCTTTCCTCTTCATCTAGCTTGTCATTCCTACAATAAACCATAAAGGATAAGCTTTGGTTATGTAACTATTTCCAGTTGGATCCCTTGACATCTAGCTGTGTATAGAGATGCTTCCCATTCACATACTGAAGACTCAGTGCCACAAACTGTCAATTACATCGCACACTTCACAGCCTGGGTTTTTTACATGCATATAATTATGTTGTAGGTCAAACTGAAATTCAGGTCAAAATAATTTTAACCTAGGTCAAAATGAAATTCCTTTGTCTCACAAATCGTGAATAATTAGGGTTAGGACACAAAGGGATTTCATTTTGACCTTCAACATATATCAATATGTTGCAGTCCTTGCTTCAATTTTTATTTTCTTTTGTTCTTGTGTATGGTAATGTATGATAGTGAGTACAAACAAAGGAAAATAAAAAATTGAACCAAGGATAAAATTGAACCACAGCATATGCTTTTTCACAGTTGACTCTCTGCTTGCTGACACCTTCCATACAGTGTAAGCAGACACCAACACACCATAGTCTCAGCGATTTCTCCACTGAAGCTCCACTGTAGTTTTTAATTACTAATGTGATATATTTTAACATCTATTAGAATTTTAGATTTTTATTTTAATATATTTAGTATTGATTGTAATTAGTTTTTAAAACCCATTTACTGGAAAACTAATAAACATTACATAATGTCCCATAAGTGGGCACCCACGCCCAGCCCCAAGGATGTCCACTCATAGGTTTCTTTCACTTATCAGGACCAGGCCAAGTGAAAGTCTTACAATAACAAAAATATAATTGACAGGGCTGTCATTAATGGCCATAACCCGTAACACCTGTTACAGCTGAACTCAGTCAATGTTACAGGTGATTGTTGCTTTGTAAATAAACAATGTTCACAGAGCAAGATCAGATGTTACGGGTGACAAATGTCATGTTACGCCTGCTTCAAAACTTAATGACAGCCCTGACTGATAGAGGAACATGAAAGCAACAGAAAACTTCACGGTTGTTACAAGGTGTATGTGTTGCTGACTTGGCATTGTAAGTACATTTTAAGTTTATGAGCCCCAAATATCTTGCTACTTTACACTTTTTTATTAGGATATAACTTCCAAGAAGTCTTTTTCTTCATGTACATTAGTGTTCAACATTTCTACCCAAAAAACTATTTCTGTGTTTAAAACTCACTTCAGTAGTAACGTAACCAGTTTGACTGCCTCAACAGCGACTTCATTCTCCTTGTCAAGAGTCATAGCCACTAGCCTTTCCTACATGGACAAGAAAAAGTAAATGCAGATTATTACATTACAACAAAATGGCCTGGAAGCGCTTGGAAGACAAGTAGAATTTTACAAAGACTGTGTTGTACCTTGCATCTTTCAGTCAGAGACTCCAGATTGGGTAAGAAGTCCTCAATCTCGTACAGACCTTTCAAAGCCAGGATGGCTTTTTGGCGCACCTCGCCAATCTAAAGAATTAGAAATGGGTGAGTTTTTGTACCCAGGCTTTCTGTTTAAATACCATCTTCCACTGATGAAAACAATTGCTCAAAGTGTGTTCAAGAATTAGACTTAACACCCTTGCTCACTCATTCATTCAATCATTCATTTGTTCATTCATTATTTTTTGTTCAGTCGTCGGTCAGTCAATGTCTGGAGGACTACGCTTCTCTTCTAATTGAGAAAAACTAATCTTTTGATAAAGATCGATTTAGAAAAACATTTCAAAAGGAAAATTAACGATAAAAACGTTACATGACGTTTCAACGACCTCATGTCATCATTGTCAAATGTGGATACATTAACTTAATTGACACTACATAATTATATACAGAAATAGGTGTGTATGTGAATGATAAGAATGTGAATAATGAAATAATATCGCAAGTTAATGTATCCACATTCGACAATGATGACATGAGGTTGTCGAATTGTCATGTAACGTTTTTATCGTTAATTTTCCTTTTGAAACTAATCTTTGTCTTGGAAATGAAATTCTTCATGCCCTGTTTGTGACAATGAACAGAGTATCTTTTTTATGATATATTTCCCTCCCTTTTGTGGCCCTTTTAAAAAGAAACCTTGTGGAATGTTTGTCTTCACATACATGTGTTTTAAGTTTAATAACATATTTGCGATGCAACAAATAACAAATTAGAAAAATCACAAAATCTTACCACACTAATTAGTCTTACCTTATCATGTAAACTCCAAACAATGTATTTCAAAAACTTATCACTCAGAAAGTATGTGCTGGAAAAGATACCAGAATATTACCAATTAACTGTCATTGAAAACACAGAAAGTAATAAAGTTGCTATCAAGGTTTTAGTCAGAAGACAGGCATCCAGATACTACACCCACACAGGTACCCATGTTTTGAAAGAATACCCTGAAATCTCAGCTACAGTACCACCTGAAAGTATTGACACATCGGGACGAGGCGATACCTCATCTATGCCACGGGTGGTGGCCGTGCGTCCACTGCGGTATAAAAAAAATTGTTCCTGTGGGAAAACCGAGGTACAATTTTACCACGGGAGAAAAGACGAGGTAATGCCGCAGGGAAAGAACAATGACAATTCCAGGTGTCAAAAAAGTGGAAGGACTATAAGGTGCAAAGATTCACAGACATAAAAATAACGCTGTGCGTGATTTGTGTATGGACTCGTAATTTTTGAACCGGCCTCTATACAATGTAAAACCAAAGTCTTTGAAATGCTAAGGGGCCTGCCCCGGTTAAACGCCGTACTTCACATGAGCCCATTAAGTTCATGTGAAGTACGGCATTTGTCCCAATTCTTGGCTTGCACGTCACGTAAGTATCACACAAATAAAAAATAAAATAGCTTATCTTTCAATAAATTAAGTCAAGAAACTGAGATAGTGTAGAAGAGTAATAAATAAACAACGTATCAAAGTTTCAGGGTTGTGCGATATTCTCAACTTGAGTTATTCGGTAAAGGGTACTTACTACTCAAAGTTAGGAAAAGGGGTCAATACCAGGGCTGTCATTAAGTTTTGAAGCAGGCGTAACATGAAATTTGTCACCCATAACATCTGATCTTGCTCCTTGAACATTGTTTATTTACAAAGCAACCACCACCTGTAACATTGACTGAGCTCAACTGTAACAGGTGTTACGGGTTATGGTCCCTAATGACCGGCCTGAATACTTTCAGGCGGTACTGCATGCACTTTCTTAGGAAATTCTGAAAGAGGGATGCAGCATGGTTCTTGGATTCTCAACTTTAAACTTCTACATTAAAGGCTGGTTGCAAATCTCAAGTGTCTTTTTGTTTTTCGTAAGTACACTGTATTCTTCACAACACATGTTCCAGAAATGTCCTTTCAATATTTGAAGAACTCTCTTGCCATATATTGACTTTGTGAGCCACTTGTATTGTACACACAGACAAACACAACAAAGTACAGAAAGTCACACCTGTATTCCTTCATCCAATCGCCCATTTCTGCGATGCACAGAGCTCTAATTTCATGCCTACAATCCCTGAAAATGACAAAATGTTAATGCAAGGAGACACAGTGGCACAGTGGTTACTGTCAGACTTGTGATTAAGTATTTGGTTTGGGTTAAGGCTGTATTTTGGTTTCCTCTTCACGATGCTATTATTCTATTCAGTGTTGACAGGTGCCTGGAAAGGGGCTCATGGCTGAGTTGCAGGGATTTGCCAGCCATGGGGGCAGTTTTCTATCTAGGGGCTGGCTGGCCACAGTGAAAGTCCCTGGATACCCCAGGCACCCACCTTCCATTTAAGCAAGACAGCGGGTTAATCTCTGAAAAAATGTGTGGTTACCACTAATTTTCTTTTTGAATTCCAGTTAATCCCTGACACTGAGATCTATGTTACCAACATATTTAAATAAAATAAATCGTGCAAAAATATCTTTAGAAAAAATAAAATAAACATCTTCCCTAAGAAACCCCATTTTTGGGAGTACAGTGTAATTCAACGATGCACAGAAGGTAAGTCCTTAAACTCCATCTGTACAAGCCACCTACAGTATAAACTCAGGGTTTTCATTAATTTTTCAAGTAAAAGGGGACCTGGTGAAGAGTAGCCAGGTACCCTGAGTGAATTTGTTGGGCAGAGCTTTCAATTATACACCTAAGAAAGCCGGGTATTCCCTTGAAAGTAGAGGGGTGCCGGTACCCGGGTCCCAGCTTCTAATACAAACACTGTAAACTGTGACTTCAGGAGAATGACCTACAGTATTGCATCAAAATGTGATCACACTCTCAAAAGATGAGCCTGTTCATAATGAATGTACGCACCTGTATCTGTGAATGAACATTCCTTGGTGCACAAAGTTCATCATGTCCTCCAAGTCACTAATATTTTGTCTCAGCTGTAGATAATAATGAATGGTAAACAGTTTATGTCCCTGATCAGCAGCAATGCTAAATCTTATTGACACAGTAACAACACTATATATTTACTTATTCATGTATTACCTGGACTACGTCATGCGAAAAGGGCCTGGACAACATATTTTGTCCATTTTCAGTTTTAAGCTTTTTTAACCACTCCACGTCCTAAAAAAAAATGATGGGAGTGAAAAAGTCCGGAAATAAAAATTGGAACCGTAAAAATTGCGCCGTGAATGTGGTCCTGGATGTACCTACCACAAGACTTCCGCCATCCTGGATTTGTTTTGCCGCAAATTTCGGTAATAAAATCACAAGGCGTTATAGTCAGTTTAGATTACCAGAATCATTTTAATTTTATCAGGTAAGTTAAACCAACTTTAGATTTATTAGAAAAGTATATTTCTCAGGTATTTCTGTGCTTGAAAGTATATTCCATTGACGTTTTCCCCGCGATACACACAAGTCTGGAAACAATAAGGGGCCGAGCAGGAGAGTGGAATCGAGTACAAAAACTACGCTTTGTGGGTCCACTTTGGAAAATTTCAACTGCAACTTGGTATTGCACTATGCTGTTTTGACTTGAGGTTGAAGTTTTGGGCAGATTTTTACGTATTTTCCACATATTTTGCTCCTAATGTCTTGGGAAACCTGTGGTTCGATCTTTGAAACATTCTAGAATCAAAAATCGGCGAAGGAAACACTCGAACAACATGTTGTGGAGTTGGAGATTTACTCGTGATCAAAGCGACTGCTCATATACAGGATTTTAAACGTATGTTTCTCTTTCTCCTGACCTATCCTTAAAGTGCACCTAAGCCCAAAAAATTGTTTTTGCTTAAATAAATCTTTGCACCTGTACGAAACGTATTGCGCTGTTTTGACCCTTTTAAAACCAAATATTCACTTTTTATAGGCTGCAAAGGTTACGAAATTTAGCCATCATCTGTCCCACGACCGAGCTAGTAAGGGGCATGGGTCTATTCCTTACATGACGTCACAAACCGATTTCCATCGCATTAAGTCTTTGTAAACATGCATGCAAAGCAGTTTGTGACGTCATGTAAGGAATAGACCCATGCCCCTTACTAGCTCGGTTGTGGGACAGATGATTCGTAACTTTTACAGCCTATAAAAAGACAAGATTTGGTTCAAAAAGGCGCAAAAAGGTGCAGTGTGTTTCGAACAGGTGTAAAGATTTATTTAAGCCAAAAAAAAAAAAATTGGGTGGTTAGGTGCACTTTAACTGATCCAGTTCTTATATATGCTAGCTTATTAAAACCTCTACACCGCTGCAAGACACAAAGAAATATTAGATACTTAAAAACAAGAACCAAATTAAAGAGACATATATGCATGCATGCATAACCTTTATTAAAGTGTCTGTGCATTCTAGCGCCTATTGGTGCTAATCTCTTTTAATTGCCGCATTAGTTTTATCAACGGTTACATCATTCTGTATTTTTGATTAACATTTGATTCTTTTGTTTCTGATCCAAACCTCTGCTTTCTTTTTTTACTTTATTTTTCTAATTTTATATTACATGTAGCCTAAAGCCTTTATCCATCTTTAAAGTGCCTATGAAGTGAAATTTATTTCTCGCTTATTTTAAAGTTTAATCCATAAAACTCAACATTCCAAAATTTGAAGTGCTCTTGATTGAAATCGGCGATTATACAAGCGTTTGAAATTGGGCTATTTTGCCCTCAAAAATGGCATTTGAATCGCGCGGCCAAAAAGACACGTGACAATAGCTGTGACGTAATTTTGACGTAATTTTGGGACAAGTATTCCAACTATTTCACTATAATTCATAAGCGCAAACACATTTTTGTACCCAAAATGACGTCACATCGCGAATAAACACGACCCAGACCCCTGACCATTTTTAAAGGCAAAATAGTCCAACTTCAAACGCTCGTAAAATCAACAATTTTAATCACAAGCACCTCAAATTTTGAGATTCTTGCGTTTTTAGGGTAAACTTTAAAATTAGCAAGAAAGAAATTTCGCTTCATAGGCACTTTAAGACAAGACATTTTTAAGACAAGCACCTTGTAAATTTCACAAGAGTTAGCATTGATAACGAGAATTAGAGTGCAATTCTAAGGGCAGAATTCTTCCCGATAGCATTCCCTCACAAAAGGCCTCACTTGTTCTTGCAGATATTTTAGCCTCTCCTCGGTAAAACCTGCTGTAGGAAGAGGCTCGGGGAACTCGGGCAAAGCTGGGGCCAAGAGACTCCCTGCTTAAGCACACATACACGCTTCTCCTCGGTGTCAGACACATGTTTCTTGACATAAACATGACCAGGATCCTCATGGATAAACCGCAAATGGTGATATTGTCGAATGCCTGACAGAGTCTTGAAAACTGAATTAAAATAGCTGTCCCACCCATACCACTGGAAATTTGTCCCTCTCCCATAACTATCCCTATACATAACACTGGAATTAATTCTTGCGGAGCATTCTATTAGAGAACTCAGCTGAGGTGTGTCAACATCACTTCTCCTGAATAGCTGCCTTATTTTCCCAAAGCAACCATCACAGATGCACTTAGTGTGCCCAGGCTCCATAAAGTGATAATTAATTTCCTGGTGTAGTCCCTTTCCCACCCGCCATGTGAAGTAATGTATGACAGTTTTGTTCTTATTTTGCCCCCCACAGTTATCCACATGAAAAACAGCTTTTTTCTCCCCAAAACTAAAATTACATCAGTAATGGTGGAGCATGCTAATTACATTATTTGGGCCACGGGTCTTTTTCCCATCTGTACCAATGCTATCACCTTCATTAAATAAGAAATTAACTTGTTTCTTTGCAGCCTCACAGCAGATGCCAAAGCAATGCACTTTGAGAGTTGTAAGGAAATAAAGAGGCCCCACCTGCAGGCATCGATGGGGCAAACAAAAACTCATGGCAAAATCAAAAGTGTAGTGTGTGTGTTCTAAGTTCTGTGAGCATGGCTGCTGGGGACCAGATGGGGCCTCGGGTAGTGAAGCTAGCTCATCTGCAGATGAATTTATGTAGGAATTGTAGAATTCCCGCTCCAATCTGGCCTTACGCACATGGGTGTTGTAAGCTTCAGAGTGTACAAGTTTGTCTTCCTCTGTTAGGGGGAGCAGGGTTGGCGCAGTGGTGAGAGGGCTCGCCTTCCACCAATGTGGCCCGGGTTCAATTCCCGGACTCAGCGTCATAAGTGGGCTGAGTTTGTTGGTTCTCTACTCTGCTCCAAGAGGTTTTTCTCCGGGTACTCCGGTTTTCCCCTCTCCACAAAAACCAACATTTGATTTGATTTGATTTGATTTATTTAGAGTTGATTTGATATATGTGAGGCGCATTTGAAAATTGTATAATTGAATTTGCGCCATATAAATAAATATTATTATTATTATTATCACACTTATGACAAACATCAGAGCAGGGCTCCATCAACCGAATATGTGGTAGACAACTATTCCAAATTGACTTAAAAAGACTTAAACCTACTGATTTACATACAGGGGAGCAGTTATTACAGGCATCTACATATTTTTTAAAAACAGCTAATTTGGAGTCAGATGCTGGTAGATGAATTGGAGGCTGATTGTCACGCCCATGTGGAGCTGCTGGCATTGGGAGACCAGTCTCTGTAGCATAGCTTCTAATGAATTTGACCACATTTGCAATCACCTGATAAGAAATAAAAAGAATGAGATTCATAAAGGACTTGGTGATCGAAGACAATATAGAGTAAATATTCATCTCTTCAGCTAAACTATGCTAATTTGCATTTGTAAGTTTTTTCTGCATTCTTTTGTCTTCTCTGTAGTTGCCCTTCTCCCCTCCCCTCCCCACCCCTCCCCTCCCTTACCCTCCCCTCCCTTGCCCTCCCCTCCCCTCCCCTCCCCACACACCAATATGTGTAGTTATATTTATTCAGATGAATAGGTTTTTACTCATCCCATTTCAAGTCTGTGATAAATCAAGAATTAAAATTTATTTCTCAGCTCAAAGGGATAGGCATTGTGAGGTCTGGTGCCCTTCAGCCCGTGTGTTCTTTGCACGACCCCCTTTTCCTTGTAGTGCCTTTTAAGGTTCTTCAAACTTTTTGACCCTGTATGTATTGAATGCAAATTAAAACCTTTTTAGAAACTTAAAACAAGCCTCAATCAAAGTGAGAACTTTTATTTCGATGTCATACAAAATTAAACTCAGTTTGATTTATTTTAGACATATCAGACAGAAACTACACTTGAGAGTTTTTCTCATAACCACACACTATCGCAAGTTTTATTTTGCTCGCTGATTACCACGGGGAAACTCACTGTTCATTCTTCGCTCCCATAAAAAAAGACTTTTCTGCCTTCAAAACTGATTAGACCTCTTTTTATTCCTTACTGAATAAAAGTCTTAAATCCAATATATTCTTCTTTTGTGATGGGATTGAACTGTCACACTATTTCATTGTTATCAACTCACCGATGTCATGAATGAATCGCCAGGCTGACTCACAAATCGGATGTCCTTGGAAAGAGTAATTAAAACGTTGATAAGTCCTCTTCCCCTGCCTGGTCTCCTCTCCCGAGTGTTCTATTTGTTCTAATTTAGCCAACAGTAAAATATCCTTTTCATCTTTTGTAAACTCGGCCAGGTTTCTTCAATATTCGGTGATCAATTGTTGCTTGTCTTTGAACGGAGAGAAACAACATTTTGAACAGCTGCACCGCTCCGGAATTTCCATCTCTTCTTCCTCTCCCTCCCCAGATACATCACCTTCATTCTCTTCCTCACAGTTCCTTGACTCCATAAAATCTCTAGCCAGTGTTGCAGTGTCCAGGTTACTACTGGAAGCCTTGCTATCACTATCAGAATTGTCATCTTCGTCACTCACCGGTGCTGCTACCGAAAGCTGGCTTTGTTGGCTTAAAAATTTCTCACCATAAATGGTTTCTTATAAGTCTTCCATTACTTCGCAAAGCTCTGAATCAATTAAAGAATCCAAAGAAAAACTCTCCATTGTGTAAAGATAAAGAAAAACTATAAATAAACTTGACAAACTAAACAAAATGCAGAGAGCAAAGCAACAAACCCTCACTAACAGAATAGAAGAAACTAAACAATCCACAGGTCAGGATATAACTCCCTTTAATCCACAAAATTCATAATGAAATAGAGCTTCGATCCTTTATCTATGAATGGAAAAAGATTACCTAGGTTTCAAATGGAGCTCCTGGCCGCTTTTATGGGTACCTGAAGTCCATTAGAGCTACATTTATCGCCATAAACTGAACACCCCGCGGGAGTACCCAAATTCTGCCGCCATTTTGAGCAGCTGTCTTCAAATGCAAATTACTCGAAATCACATGTCATGTCGTCTAGGCCCTTTTCGCGTGACGCGGCCCACCTTATATCATAATAATACACATATCATAATAATTTTAGAGTTTGAAATGAGATACTGTAAATGTCCCCCTACTCACTGGTGTTTTCAAGCTCCATATAAAATCACAATTAAAGATCTGTTCTGCTCACCTCTTGTCGTCTGTTTTGTAACATCTCAATTTTTTCCATAGCCTTCTTTGAGGAAACTTTACTACTTTCACTGTCTAACTGACGCTGGAGACAAACAGAAATGGAAACATAATATTAATTGTTAGCAAGAATCAGTAATGATAGTGATGATGACAACAATGGCCGATGATGATGAAAGCTGTGTTAATGATGATAATGATGATGATGTCTGTGTTGATGACTGTGATGATGGTGATTGCTGTACTGATGATGATGATAATGATGATGATGATGAGGATGACTATGATGATGGTGGTTATGATGATTATAGCAGTGGTGATGCGGCTATGATGAGGATGATGATAATGGTGATGAATATAGCAATGGTGGTGTTGGCTGTGATGGTGATGATCATACTGTGTTGACGACTGTGATGATGGTGATTGCTGTACTGATGATGATGATGATGACAATGAGGATAACGAATGATGGTGGTGATGCTGATTACAGTAGTGGTGGTGATGGTTATGATAAGAATAATGATAATGGTGATGATGGCTGTGATGATAATGATGCTGACAGCATTTAGGATGACGAGAACAATGGTGATATTTATAGCAATGGTGGCATGGGCTGTGATGATTATTATTGCGAAGATGAGGATGACTATGATGATGGTGGTTATGATGATTATAGCAGTGGTGATACGGCTATGATGAGGACAATGATAATGGTGATGAATATAGCAATGGTGGTGTTGGCTGTGATGGTGATAATTATTATTGTGACATTATGGATGACTATGATAACGGTGGTTATGATGATTATAGCAGTGGCGATAAGGATGATGATAATGATGATTATGGCTGTGATGATGGTGACAGCATTTAGGATGCCAAGAATGATGATGATGATTATAGCAGTGGTGGTGTTGGCTGTGATGATTACTTTTATTATTGCGACAATGAGGATGACTGTGATGATGAAGATGATGATTATCGCAGTGGTGGTGACGATTGTGATGATGATGATGATGACAATGAGGATGATGATGATGGTGGTGATGATGATTATTGAAGTGGTGGTGATGGTTGTGATGATGATAACAATGACGACAATGAGGATGATGATTATGGTGATGAATGATTATCGCAGTGGTGGTGATGGTTGCGATGATGATGACGATGATGGCAGTGAGGATGATGATGGTGGTGGTGATGATGATTATCAGTGGTGGTGATGGTTGTGATGATGATGATGACAATGACGACAATGAGGATGATGATGATAGTGATGATTATCACAGTGGTGGTGATGGTTGTGATGATGATGACAACAATGACAATGAGGATGATGATGATTATTGCAGTGGTGGTGATGGTCGTGATGATGATGACGATGATCACAATGAGGATGATGATGGTGGTGATGATGATTATAGCAGTGGTGGTGATGGTTGTGATGATGATAACAATGACAGCAATGAGGATAATGACAATTATGGTGATGATGATTATCGCAGTGCTGGTGATGGTTGTGATGACGATGATGACAACGACGATGACAATGAGGATGATGATGGTGGTGATGATGATGATTATCGCAGTGGTGGCGATGGTCGTGATGATGATGACGATGATCACAATGAGGATGATGACGATTATGGTGATGATGATTATCACAGTGATGGTGGTGGTTGTGATGATGACGACGACGATGACAATGAGGATGATGATGATGGTGATGATGATTATCGCAGTGGTGGTGACGGTTGTGATGATGATAATGATGATGACAATGAGGATGATGATGATTATGGTGATGGTGATTAGTGCAGTGGTGGTTACAGTTGTGATGATGATGATGACAGTAAGGATGATGATGACTGAAGGATGACTATGATTATGAAAACAGTTATTAACACACCACAGTGCCCGGACAGTATGTTATTACCCAGATTAACTATGTTCGTCGCAATGGAGGTTAGGTGCCCTGAGACAGCCAGGAGCTGACTGGTAACCCAGCCCCTCCGCAATGGAACCACGTACGTGGCCGCCAGTGTCCGCAACCCAGCCACGAGGCCCCACACCCCTGCTCCCCAGAACCAGCAATGGGAGATGGATAAAAAACTACAGGCACCTGTCACACTGAATACAATTCAGTGGAAAGAAAAAAAAAAATAAAAATAATAGTAGGAATACCAATGGACTAATAATGATAATGATAATGATAATGATAATGATAATGATAATGATAATGATAATAATAAAATAGCAATAACAATAATGCATCCTGGGAGCGGGAAGGTGGGGAACGCAACAAACAGTCTGCCAAGACAGCAAGAACTTGCACGAGAGAGGAAAAACCAGAATCACGTGACAAGAGGCGAGCCTGCCTCAAAGACCACTGGCCACTGACCATAACATGCAAAATACTGCTAACCAGCCACCGCCACAAAATACACAGTACTGCTAACCGCACACGCTACCGTCCTGTAAAACGCATAAGGGATACAAACACCCTTGACAGGACATGCAAACACACTAATAGACCGCTAACCGCTCACCACAAACAATACGCAATAACTACCTCTAGCCATATCTTGCTACCGTCCTGCACAAACGCATAAGGGATACAAACACCCTCGACAGGACACAGAAATCCGCTAAAATACACTAACCACTCACTGCAAAAATATGCAATAAATACCGCTAACCGCATATTGCTACAGTCCTGCAAAAACGCATAAGGGATACAAACACCCTTGACAGGACACGCAAAAACTGCTGACCGCTCACCACAAAAATACGCCAATAAAAAACACTGCTAATAGTGGGACCAAAGAATGCTAAAAAACTAGTGGGACGGACAGGAAAATAAACCATAAAATGAGAGCGGTCAATTGAACAAAAAACACTAACAGACCAAACTGACAATGCTCCTAGTAGTTAAATATTGTTACTATTTATTGCATTTAACCAAATTTAACACCACAGCTACATTATTGCCAATATTATTACTTTATCATCATCACTACCATCATTATCCTAAGCCTTGTCTTTCTCCATTCTCGTTAATGGTCACGAAGATCATGAATATGACAGAAGGAAACAGAAAGACTTTCCAGTGATATAAACTAAAACTCTCACCTGGGTGTGATCTAGTTCTATGTGAACAGTCTTTGCAATACGTATCAACGCAGAGACAAGTTTCATTCCTGAGGAGAGAAGATCGTAAACATAATATATCTTATTCCAAAATGGCAGCCAGTTTATTATTCTTTTGTTTGCAAGTTAATTAGCCCTCTTTGCTTGTTTTTACCTCAAAATGCTTTTGTATTTTGTACATGTTGACGAGGCAAAGAGGGCTAATTAACATGCAAACAAAAGAATAATAAATTGTCCGCCATTTTGGAATAAGGTGTATTAAATTAACTGTTCTTGACCATGAGAAGTATCATGTTTTTTCCATACGTTACTACAAATAACCTCAGAAGAATCTCAAAAAAAGATGACAATTTTTAATTAACTTTATAGAAGCAAATACCTTCACCGCCGAAAAAAATGTCTGATAAAAATAAATTAATAAGAAGGTCACTGCAGTGGCTCAACAATGCAACATCAGTATTCTTACCAGCTAAAGTGCTAGTGTGCCTGAAAGCACGCACGGGAGAGTCTGACAGTCGAATAAGCCATGACACCAGGGTGTCCAACATGTACTCATCATAAATTATACTGTGTTGACACTGCTGAATCAGGGAATCCACAAACTCCATAAAATTTACCTGGTGAATAAAAAATATAAAAAATAAAAATATATCCATTTGAAAAGCCCTTTGATGGAACAAAAACACCTTGGAATGCAATGTTACATCTGTACATTGAAGATATTAACACAGGAAGTTTTTATGACACAAGAGGTGAGTCTCAGAGCTTTTCTCTCGTGATATTGAAGTACATTTCTCCAACACTTTGCACATTCTTAACAATTCCTACATGCCTACAAAACTAGAATTCAATAATACACTTGTTACAAAACAATGTCCTTTTGAAAAAAATAAAGCAGAGGTCAGTTGATCAGAAATACTGACTAACACATATCTTCCTTGCTGTGACACTGGTACACTTACCCTAAACTTTTTGTATGCTTGACCTGTCATTATAAGAGGATATTCATGACTGTCCTGTGAAGCAACAAATGTACATTGTAGGCTTATCAATTACAATTTTTCATTGCTGGTGCCAGTTATCATAAATTGCCCTGTTAGTAGTAACTGTAACCATTCAAACCCTTTTAAGAGGACTCTCCAGGGACGGTCTCAGTTCAGGATAACGATAGCTCAATACTCTGGGGAATTGTACATTTCAAAATTGTGATCGATAAGAACAGTTTAAACCATCCAGCGCTAACAGTACCATTGCCTGGGCCAGTGACAAAAAATTAGAGGCATGCTTGGGAGCTTATGACTGTGTTTTCTCTTTTGAGGGAACTATTTTAATACTTTGAAAGGAATTGATACATTTTTAATACACCCTAAAATTGGTTATAAATCATGGGATTGTATAACTTAAGACAAGGTCTGTAAATATTTGCATTTAACTGACCTCATCAAATTGTTCTGTCAGTTGACGGATTGCAATGACGCTTTCTTCTTCTTCTAACATCTTAGGAGTAACAGTTCCTGAATGAAAGATACCGGTAACCATGTTTTGAAGATGTCTGCTGTAACAATGAAACCTAAACTAAAGTCAATCCTAGATATTTGAGCATTTTCGTAGAAGAACATACATGTAAGCACTTTACTCAGAAATGCCATGCTGTACAACTTATTCCACTCAGTCAAAAATTAGAGCCACTTGGTAGCAAAAATCAATCCTATCTGGGAAATGATTCTCAAATCTTTGACAGACCTTTACAGCCACAGCACTGCACAAAGAATTGTATGAGATCCACCATTCCATTTTCTTTGTCTGAATTATAACTCTCAATCCAATCATCTACTACAGCCTGAAAGAAAGACAGTCATTACCAGTTTGAACTAATGTTACCTGAAAAAAACAAACAAACAAAAAACAAGGTTCCAAGCAATCTATGTACAGTATATTGTACGTAAAATTAATGATTTCCTGGTTGCGACCTTTAAGAGATGTTTTAAAAAACATGAATTAAGGATTATACCCTGAGAGCCCCTTTGCCTGCTTTTATAATGTCAAACAGGGATCCTTGGCTGTCAACTTCGCCAGCACCTCCTTTTGACTTCCTTGATCGCTTCTGAGGTGACTTACGAGTAGAAGGCTGTTTAGATTTTGCTTTCTTAGCAGCCTGCAAATAAGTAATGCCATTATTAAATCATTTAGGCTTTGAAGTTTATTGGCCCTTATATGTAGCAGTTTAACCATTGTTTCCAGGCCAAGGGCCATTACTTTGTAGTTCATTCCATTATCCTCTTTGCCATTGGTATAAGGTTTTGCCAGAGCTGTTACATCACCCCCTTCAAGACCAACGATACATAGGTTACAAGAGAGGGCATGACCAGTTTTAAGAAATCAACCCTTTGAAAAAAAGAAACACAATTAAACAGTACAAAAATAGCAAAGCAAAATTGAGTTAAATGCAGTTTAACCTAGTTAACTACGAGGAGCATTGTCAGTTTTGGAGTGTTAGCGTTTTTATTCTATTGGCGGCTCGCATTCTACGGTTTATTATCCAGTCTGTTCTAGCTAGTTTTTTAGCATTCTATGCTATAGTGGTTAGCAGCATTTATTAGCATCCTTTTTTTGTGGTGAGGAGTTAGCAGTTTTAGCATGTCCTGTCTTAGGGTGTTTTTTTTTTTTGTCACACATGCAGTTTGCATGACTTCAGCAATAGGCTGTGGCAGGGTCAGCTGTCAGTTGTCTTCCAGACAGGCTCGCCTCCCATTCTCAGTGTAAAAATTATTATTATTATTATTACTATTATTATTGTTGTTGTTATTTATTTATTTTTGTTTATATTAGCATTTTCATTGCTTTTCCATTGGTAGTATTATTATTTATTTATTATTTTTTCCTTCCACTGGATTTTATTCAGTGTGACAGGTACCCAGGGTTTATCTGTCTCCCTTCGATGGTTCTGGAGGCAGAGGCATGGCTGCAATTGTGGGCCGTAACCCATGACACCTTTTACGGCTGAGCTCAGTCAATGTTATGTAGGCCTGTCCCGATTGCGCTGGGCACTTTTTTGGGACTTTTTTGAATTTGGAGCACTCTTGAGCACTTACCATATTTATTCGTCTATAAGCCGATCCCGGCTATAAGCCGAGACCCTAAACTTAGCAAGTGGAGTAGCGACCAGATGTTCACCAAAAAAACCCAGAAAACTCTTGGCTATAAGCCGAGACTTGAAAATCGAATGCTGAAGTTCCGTGGAGAAAAAAAAAACTGCATGGATTGTGTGCCACACTTCAGCGAGAATTATGTTGAAAATCTAAAAAATTCAATGCCATACCTTCACCATGAAGGAATTTAACGAGCCTTGTAACTTTTAGGAAATGTTTGGAACCTTTTTATGCCAAAAAAACTCAAAACACTTCCAAAACACAAAAGATCGAAGTTGTAAACGACCCGCCATCTTGTATGACCTGGAAGGCTAACACAGAAAACTTGTTTTTGGACCATCCCAAGGGAAAGATGCTTACAACATTGGGAGCAAGATCATTTTCAGCAGCAGCTCCGAAACTCTGGAATGGCCTACCTGTGGAGCTTCGTCAAGCAACATCACTTGACAGTTTTAAATCTCGACTTAAAACTTATCTTTTTAAGAAGTATTTTTATAATCTATAACTTTACTTTATTTTTATGGTAATGTATTTTCGTTTTCTCTTAAATATATGATTGTAAAGCGCTATTGATCAGAATATGTAAATACGCACTATATAAATTAGTAAATTATTATATTATTATTAAGGCTAGGTGAGAGAGAGGTTACCAAGCCAGCAATGTGCTTTGAGTCACACTCGGTTCACAAAAGCAGAAACTGGCTGGTTTTGCTCAAGTTAAAATTTCTTCCACAAATAACATCACAAAGTAGACCCAATTAATTCACAGGAAATGTGACGACTTCTGTGGAGATAACAAGCTTATAGTAGGGTATGTGAAGCAACAAACAGGTTAAGTGTGATGTCAACAACGACTGATGAAAGCTTCCTTGAACCAAAACTAGCAAATGGCTCCTTTACGAGCCAGCACATATACATAAGTCAATGATAACACAGAAAACTTGTTTTTGGCTCTTATTTTTATTGTTGTCTTTGGGTCTTTGAACTATTTTCCCCCGAAAATTATCGGCTATAAGCCGAACCCCCTTCTCTGGTGGAAAATCTACTCTTGATGGTTTAATTTAAAAATCGCTCGGCTTATAGTCAAATAAATACGGTAATTGACTTTTGAGCAGAATTTGAGCATTTTTTCGCTTTTTGGGAAACATTTCAGCACATTTTTCACAATTTTCTATATTTTGAATGCAATATTTTGTCTTTGAAACTTTTTCAGTAAAGCCAAGTAATTCTGTTATCATGAATTTGAATAATTCCACCTTGTCGCCTGACTGGCTGACTGTTGTCATGGAAATGCACGAGCTATGGTCCTTTTGAAGTGCACCTGAATCGAAATTAACTACCAATTTTTTTACGTTTTTAGATAGCTGATATAATCCTCATATTTCATTTTCAGTCCTTTCACTCCTTTTCGTGACAAAGGTTCACTATTTCCAGGGGTTTCAAAATTCCATTTTGCTTGCGGCCAAAAGATCCCTGGGATGTCATTCGTGTGTTATGTTCAAGCGTGAAACATGGCTGAGAAGGCAAAAAAGCTTAAACCTGGAACGTTTTGCGCAGCTGGCGGGTCCGGTAGTGAATCTTCGTAGTTGTCAGACATTTTTATTCCACGGAACTTACAAAAAAGAGTGACGCACTCAACTAAGTACACACGAATGACGTCACGACTATTTATCAGACCCCAGGTTTTTGTCTAGAATTTTAGTGAGAAAGGCCCAAGTTTCGCCGCGAGACGGGACAAGACAAGACAACTTTATTATATTCAGTTTCCAAATAATACATTGATAAGAGACCTAAAACTGTACGTAGCGAAAGCTAATCGAGGCGGGCAAGGGGAAAGAAGACTAAATGAAATCTGGTAGGCTCAATTTAAGAGAAAAAGAGACGTATTTCAGAAGAAGCTAAAGTATGATTTTTTTCATAATAAGTTCCTGCTACTTGTATGAAATTATTTTCCCCTCAAAATGTTTCTTAAAACACCAATTTTCATATTGGAGAAAACACTAGCTTTGAAATTTCGATTCACGTGCACTTTAACATTGGGAACAGTCGATTTTGATTGGTTCATGACTTCAAATGTTTCTCAGAACTTTTAGCGCTCTTTTCTGTTAAGTACAACTGCTGACGAAAGCATTTAATACAGTTGTAGCTATACGGTTGATTGCATACAGTTCTGTGATGCATAGGGTTAAATGTAATTTAACTAAGTTAACGACTTGGAGCAAGTTTGCTCCTTGGTGGCGTGGCGTAGCGTGGCATTAGCGTTATTGGCGTATAGTTTGAGCATGGGTGGCACATTAGCATTTGGGCATTTGTTGTTACATTACTGTTTGGGCCTGGTTCAGGTCTGCAGGCAGTTGCATGGCCAGCGGTATCCTTTTGCAATTTAGGCGTGCTCCTTTGCATGTGCTCAGAATTTCACTCTACTCAGGGTTTTTTGTGGCGTAGTTGGTTTATCGCGTTTTGTTGGGCTTTTCTTCGCTAAAAGTGTTTCCTTAGCGGCCAGCCTTCGTTTTATTCTCTACAAGTGCGGTTTGGCTTTTAGTCCTCGCTTTTTGGGGAGTTTTGGACACGTTTTTTCTTTTGTTTTTTCACTCACATCGTAGTGGCGTGTGCTGTTCATTGATCGGCTCGTATGGTTTGTCCGCGCTCAACTTACAACAGTTTGTTGGCGGGCTTAACTCCTTCTACATGCACTTCTTCACCTTCTTCTTCTGCTACTAGCGTGGTAGTTTCGGCAGCTTCGGCGGGAACGTCCTCGTCATTCTCCAATGACATCACGTCCGCTATCGCCCAAGCATTCAATAACTCCCTGCCGACCATCATTGCGGTGATCCGGGACAATACAGCCCCTGTATCGAGCGCTTCTTCAGCTGTTACGTCCACCGTTTATACCACTCCTGCTATGGTCATGGCGGGCTCGTTGGCTGCTTCTTCAGGTACGTTGACGTTGCCGGCATTTGTATCTACTTTCCCGTCTGTGTCAGCCACCACCGGCTCTAACTTGGCTCGGCCCGTGCCGTCTTTTTCATCACCATTGACGGCCACTCAGGTTGCCAACTCGTCTTCCATTTTGGGCAGTTCCCACCTTCAGCGGACAAGGCATTTGTTGTTGGTCCAGGACACGCTCCTATTCCCGCCAAACTTGTTGCAAAGATTACGAGTGGTCAGTTCGTGGAATTAGCGGACCTGTTGTCAGCAAATCTGGGGTCTGCAGAGCACGAGCCACAAACATTTTTGGATGGCAAGTTGGTGGTCTCTAAAAAGCGTCGGGTGGTCGAAATTCAGGACATATTGACCTGGACCGAGGCCTTTACTATTTTCCAGATCTCCCATTTGGTTTGCGTTCAGCACCCTACATCTTCACCGCTATTGCAGACCTGGTTCAGTGGATGCTGACTCACAACTATGGCATTGAATTCCTTCACTCAGGGTTGGGTGCCTCAGGTCTGGTCCCTTGGGGGCTGTGTCTCTGTGGCCACGAGCCCCCCATTGCTCCCGGCTGTCCAACCCGGAGGTCCTTCGGCATGGCGGGCGGGGCTCATGGCTGGGTTGTGGGTAGGGCAGGCTTATGGGGTGTTCTACCTACCTGGGTTTGGGTTGGCGGTACCAGCCCCTGGCTCCTGGGCACCCAACCTCCATTTGCGACAGAGGCATTAAATAGGGTTAAATGTAATTTAACTAAGTTAATGACTTGGAGCAAGTTTGCTCCTTGGTGGCGTGGCGTAGCATGGCGTTAGCGTTATTGGCGTATAGTTTGAGCACGGGTGGCACATTAGCATTTGGGCGTTTGTTGTTACATTACTGTTTGGGCCTGGTTGGCCTGCAGGCAGTTGCGTGGCCAGCAGTATCCCCTTGCAATTTAGGCGTGCTCCTTTGCACATGCTCAGAATTTCACTCTACTCAGCGTTTTTCGTGGCGTAGTTGGTTTTATCACATTTTGTTGGGCTTTTCTTCCCCTCCCTTCCCTCCCGGTAGTGTTAGTTTCTTATTGTTTGGGGGTTGGTTAGGGTTGGGTTAGTTCTCTGTTTTATTTACTTATTATTTTTTCCACTGTGCTTCTAGTCTCAGTGTGACGGGTGCTAGGGTTGGGGCTGGGTTGCGGGCGGGGCTCGTGGCTGGGTTGTGGGTAGGGCAGGCTTATGGGGTGTTCTACCTACCTGGGTTTGGGTTGGCGGTACCAGCCCCTGGCTCCTGGGCACCCAACCTCCATTTGCGACAGAGGCGTTAATGGGTACTTTAGAAACTATGCTCGACTGATAATAAAGAGTTTTTGTTTGACAAACGCTGTTATACTTTATTGTCATTTCGGTATTGGAAAATCGAGAGTTAAAAGTTCGATAAAACTAGGAACATGTATGAACATCTGCTAGGAAATAATAAAAAACTGCGAGCAACTTTCGTGCACTGTTTCTAAATTTCAAGCACTTCTTTATAAAAATAGAGCACTTTTTTGCCATTTTTTTGAGCACTTTTTGGCAATTTTTCCAGTGCAATCGGAACAGGCCTAATGTTATGGGTGATGTTGGCTTTTTAAATAAACAATGTTCAAGTAGCAAGATCAGATGTTACGGTGACAAATTTCATTTTATGCCTGCTTCAAAAATTAATGACAGCCATGCAGGGGTGTGCGGGCTCGTGGCTGGGTTGTGGACACAGGAGGCCATGTACGTGGTTCCATTGCAGAGGAGCTGGGATACGGGTTAGTTCCTGGCTGTCTCAGGGAACCTGACCTCCATTGCAATGAATGTACAGTACTGTGCAAAAGTAATGAGAGCAAATTTCGTCGAAATTCGCGCTTTGTTCTCATCGAAATTTCGCCGATTTTTCGCTCGAAGTTTCGCACATTAGACATGCGAAATTTTATAGGATTGTGCGAAATTTCAAACAGGACATCAAAAAATTGAAGGAGCAATTTTTCGCACAAGCGAAATATTAGCGAAAATTCACGCTAAATGGAACAAAATATCGGCGAAATTTCGCAAAAATGAGCCACGTGAAATTTCAAACAAACGAAATGTCGGCGAAAGTTCATGCTCAGTGGAATGAGACTAACGTGAACACGTGCTCAGTGAAATTTCGCAAAACCGATAAACTTACTTGTGATTTAGGGACTTGTTCAAATGTTGTTCTTTCGCTTAGCTAACAACAACAAGTTAACGTTCGATCTCCATTGTGTCCATTTGCGTGAAAACAACCTCAAGGGAAAGTAAAAAAATCACACCTCAAACTCGGCGTCTCTCTTCCTCTCTTCTCACAATAGATCTTACCAATACGGCAGCCAGGAGTTCGTTTTAGTTTCATTCAAATGGCTGTAACCTACCATTATATATTTCTCATCGTCACGTTTTATCGTTGCAAAGATATTTCAACACTACGGCGAGTTCACAACTCAAATGTTTTAGTGTCAAATAGAGCATTTTGGCGCTGGTTTGTTTTTTAATTCGAGGCGGGCAGAACTACAAAACGAAGACCCAATCGACTTAAATGTTTTAGCGTGAAATAAAGTGTTTTAGTGCTGGTCTTCATTTTGTAGTTTGAGGCGGACAAAACTAAAACGAAGGCCTAATCGATTTCAGCGTTTTGCCGTCAAATAAAGCCTTTTAGCGAGGGTCTTTGTTTTGAAGATCGAGGCGGGCAAAACAACAAGACGAAGACCTAATCAATTTCAGCATTTTGCCGTGAAATAAAGCGTTCTAGCGAGGGTCTTTGTTTTGAGGTTCGAGGTGAGCAAAATAAGAAACGAGGACCTAATCGATTTCATTGTTTTAGCATCAAATGAAGCATTTTTGCGAGGGTCTTCAGTTTGTATTTCGACGCAGGCAAAACTACAAAATGAAGACCTAATCGATTTCAGCGTTTTGCTGTCAAAGTGGGTCTTTGTTTTGAAGTTCGAGGCGGGCAAAACTACAAGACGAGCGTTTTTGCGTGGATCTTCGTCTTGAAGTTCGAGACAGGCAAAACCACAAAACAAAGATCTAATCGATTTCAGTGTTACAGCGAGACAGTGTCTCGGGATCAAAACACGTCAACAGTCAACATAAGACTGGGTCATTTAACAGCACGACCATATCAAAACAAGAACCAGCTGTACCGAAACTCGAGTAGGTGCGTACGGTCTGCCAAATGCCGATAGAAATATCGTGCCATAAAATTGTAAATTCCAAACACTAAGCGATGAAATGATTACATGTAATTACCGGTAGTGACATTTCAAGCGAAATTTCGCACCGCCAAATAAATTGCTGCCCGAAATTTCGCTTCTTCAAACGAAATTTCGCTCTCCCAAACGAAATTTCAACCGAAATTTCGCTTCACCTACAACGAAATGCCATGTGAAATTTCGCATGCCTGCACGAAATTTCAATAATTTCAGAACAATAGGTTCATCGAAATATCGCCGAAAATTTGCTTTCTTCGAAATATCGCGCAATTTCATTCTCATTACTTTTGCACAGTACTGTAGGTAATCAGTAATATTGATCAAATAAAATAATGTAAACAAGTGAGGCAGGCAAAACAGTTTAGGTTCAAGGTCAGGATAGAGAGGATTCTTTTAAGTCATTATATTATGGTCATAATCAAGCTTTATGAGAATAAAACCTCAATTTATTTGGTAAGGACTTACTGGTGTAGCTTTAAAAATTCCAGCAGCTCTTTTCCGTCCTCTTCCCGGGATAGGAGCTTGTACTGGTATTTCCAAATCACTATCTTCACTTGATTCTTTTCCAGACTGTTCACTATAAAAAGACAATAGAAATTAATCTTTAATCTTGGATTGGGGTTAATCGGCTTTCGAACAACCCGGCCCAGATACCATAACACCCTATAACCAGTGAAAAATTTTGCAGCCTTGATGTTATCTTGATGTTTACTCACAGAGCAACAAGTTTGCTCAGGGAGTACAGTAGAACCTTGTAACCAGGGTCTTTGTTGCCCTTGACCAGCAGTCGGTAAGCGAGTGACCCTAGAAAGATCCAATCTGGAAGTCCGTAATTGTCAGACTTCCGGCTGAACTGGCATGCTTATGGTTCAGCGCTGCATAAGAGTTCTGTTTTACTTCCGTTTACTTTAATTGGTTGAGAAAGCAAATCAGAATAATTATTGTAAACCTATGCGATCTTTCGAGAGTCGCTTGTTTCGTCAAGCCTGTACAGTACAAAGCAAAGACTTGAGGGACGAGAATGAGTATAGTCCAGTGAAACACCTTATTCAATGACAGCCTTTGTGTAATAAAACTAATTACAACAACTGCCATTTTTATTGATGCTAAAACTGTGGAAGAAAGATACTGTGGGGTAGAACAGTAAGATAAGGGGGAGAGAGAGAGGAGGGAGGGAGGGAGGGAGGGAGGGAGGGAGGGAGGGAGGGAGGGAGGGAGGGAGGGAGAGAGAGAGAGAGAGAGAGAGAGAGAGAGAGAGAGAGAGAGAGAGAGAGAGAGAGAGAGATGATCTGCATTAAAAAGGGTTTGGTGACAGATAGCCTTCCTTACTGGCAACTTTTTCAAATATATCTTTATAGTCTTAAAAACATTCCAACTTTGAAATACATTTCAGGCACTTTTAAATGTTGGTGACAGGGAAAGATCATGTTTTCAATGAAGGTCAATTGTGTATTTGTCAGCTATGAAAAGTTAATTTTGTATGGTGATATTATCAGACACGTAGAACAAAATTCTTGCAAATTTCAAACTTAAGGTAGAAAATATTTCTAACATGTTCATTACCCAGATTCTTCTCTTTGCTCTTCTTTCTCCTCATCTGAGCTGCTCTGCGGGGTTTCTGTTTTTTTCTTTGGCTGAGACTGTGGTGTAAGTGGAGTTCCACCAGGCATGCCTGGCTGTCCATACAGGATCCTCTGTTTCACCTTTCTTCCGCTGCGTCTTGGTGATGGCCCAGCCTGGTAATGAAACGAAATCTTGCTTCTTTAAAGGAGCTATGTCAAGTCTTTGGATTTTGAAATGTTTAGCCTTAATTTTTCAAAAAGGTCATTTGTAATCCGCTTCAAACTTCTCCATCCTTCATCATCCTCGCCATATTTGCATTTATTCTTGTCTCTTTGTTGCTTATCTTCCCTGACAAATTATTATTTCACTGCTTCCCATTACTTAAATGCATTTTTTTTATGTCTAATAATGACCCAAAATATCATGAGCAAGCTCCTTTAACCCATTGGCACCCGTGCCGGCCAAAACCGGCCGTAAAAAACTCCCATGCTTCAAAACATTGCAACTTTCTCAATCGCACGAATATTGCCTTAACTGTTAGTTGTGAGCACGAAATGGAATGCCCTTTAAATTTGGATATCCAATAAATGCAAGAAACGTAGCGATTTTTACCAAATATGGCCTTTTGAGTTTGGACAAGAACGAAACTGGCCGTTTTTAACGTCAAAGAGAAACAACAAAAACACTCCTTTTTGCCTTCATGTTTTTTTAGGGAAATCATCGTCGAAAAACCAAAATTCAACCATCATAACGAAATTCAGTCCTTTTTCTAGCTTAGAAATGACTTTTTTGTTCATATTCTTCTCCCAAGCGTAGATACAGCCTTTTGTTCCAGTGCATTCGGGCCTTCCCGACATTTTCAACATCTTGAGCGCATTGCATGTTGGGAACTAACGAGAATTTTTGACAGCGCCCATTCCTTCCCCCAATTCTTTCACATAATTATAAACTAAGTCTACAGCCACTCCGACCTACCGCCAAAATTTCCTGCTCGTGGTCATCTTCAGTACACAGAAATTCCAAAATATGTGGCGGTAGGTCGAGAAATTCATCAATAGTCGAGTCCCAAAGGTACTAAGTGTTCGACCGGCCAAATTCCCAGTTCGTCGAGTAACAAGCCAAATTCAACAACAAAGTACATCACCTTGCTCGATTCTTTGAGAAAGTGGACTCTTAGCTACCGTCACGCTTAATGATGCTCATCAGGCAGTCGCTAAAGATGAAAAATGGCTGTAAATTTAGCAGAAATCGCAAGCAAAGCGAACTTGGGCCATTGTTGTCGCTTCACGGATAAAAAATAGCTACGTCAAAATGACGTTTTCAGAAACCTTGAGCCTCCAGTGGCTTAGGACAGCACCACTTTTCCCTGGTAGTTCAAATAAAGAGTCACGAATTGCTATTCATCGTTTATAGGTGGAAAATCACTCCGAAAATGTAAAAACCTGCGGTAGTCAATGGGTTAAAGTGCCTATGAAGCGAAATTTGTTTCTCACTAATTTTAAAGTTTAATCTATAAAACTCAACATTCCAAAATTTGAGGTGCTCTTGATTAAAATCGGCGATTATACAAGCGTTTGAAATTGGGCTATTTTGCCCTCAAAAATGTCATTTGAATCGCGCGGCCAAAAAGACACATGACAATAGCTGTGACGTAATTTTGGGGACAAGTATTCCAACTATTTCACTATAATTCATAAGTGCAAACACATTTTTGTACCCAAAATGACGTCACATCATAGAATTTCGCGAATAAACATGACCCAGACCCCTGACCATTTTTAAAGGCAAAATGGCCCAACTTCAAACGCTCGTAAAATCAACAATTTTAATCACAAGCACCTCAAATTTTGAGATTCTTGCGTTTTTAGGGGTAAACTTTAACCCATTGGCACCCATGCCGGCCAAAACCGGCCGTAAAAAACTCCCATGCTTCAAAACATTGCAACTTTCTCAATCGCACGAATATTGCCTTAACTGTTAGTTGTGAGCACGAAATGGAATGCCCTTTAAATTTGGATATCCAATAAATGCAAGAAACGTAGCGATTTTTACCAAATATGGCCTTTTGAGTTTGGACAAGAACGAAACTGACCATTTTTAACGTCAAAGAGAAAGCACAAAAATGCCCCTTTTTGCCTTCACGTTTTTTAAGGAAATCATCGCCAAAAACCCAAACTTCAACCATCATAACGAAATTCAGTCCTTTTTCTAGCTTAGAAATGACTTTTTTTTTGTTCATATTCTTCTCCCGAGCATAGATACAGCCTTTTGTTCCAGTGCATTCGGGCCTTTCTGCCATTTTTAACATCTAGACCACATTGCATGCTGGGAAATGACGAGAATTTTGACAGCACCCGTTCCTTATCCCAATTCTTTCACATAGCCACTCCGACCTACTGCCAAAAACTCCTGCTTGTGGTCATCTTCAGTACTCAGAAATTCCAAAATATGTGGCAGTAGGTCGAGAAATTCATCAATAGTCGAGTCCCAAAGGTACTAAGTGTTCGACCGGCAAATTCCCAGTTTGTCGAGTGACAAGCCAAATTCAACAACAAAGTACATCACCTTGCTCGGTTCTTTGAGAAAGTGGACTCTTAGCTACCATCACGCTTAATGATGCTCATCAGGCAGCCGCTAAAGATGAAAAATGGCTGTAAATTTAGCAGAAATCGCAGGCAAACCAAACTTGGGCCATTGCTGTCGCTTCACGGATAAAAGATAGCTACGTCAAAATGACGTTTTCAGAAACCTTGAGCCTCCAGTGGCTTAGGACAGCACCACTTTCCCCTGGTAGTTCAAATAAAGAGTGACGAATTGCTATTCATCGTTTATAGGTGGAAAATCACTCCAAAAATGTAAAAACAGCCGGTAGTCAATGGGTTAAAATTAGCAAGAAACAAATTTCGCTTCATGGGCACTTTAAGCTAATTCACTATGGGTGAATTTTCGGCTTTGTAAACAGGCAATTACAGGATAATGCTTGGGCATCCCTGACTAAATAGAGATACTTATATACACTTTACCTTACTCCTGGAAGGAGATGGTGTGCTAACAGAAGGACTAGCTGCTGCACTGCTGCCGCTAGCCTCTTCTTCATCAGGTTGCAAAACAGGCATCATCTACATGTATACAAACCAACAAGAAATAATTAAAAATGAAAATTATATTATGGGTTTCAAGTCACCTATCAGTCCACCACTTTTTGTTGGTTGTTTTACATAATCTAAACCCAGATGGGAAAATATCTTTATTTACTGTTTAAATTTTACAAGAATGAAACAGATACCGTAAAAACTCCTGTATAAGCCACATCTTTTTACCAAAATTTCGGGCTCAAAATCATGGATGTGGCTTATATACTAGACCATTGCTTTCAGAGGGAGTAAACTGGATTTTATGGGGTCACAACTAGCACTAAAAACCTTCAGCAAATAAAGATTAAACATAAGCTTATTGAAACATGTTGATCATTTGCTTTTGGAAGAAATGGTTTGTAAATTTGTTTGTGTATCTTCAGGTTCTAAACCTGAATCTTGCTCACCAGTTGTTCTTTCAAGCATTTCATTTGCACCTCGCTTGAGTAGCTGAACTCTAACTGGCATGGAATCTCCATATACCCGTAAATCTGCTTACAATGTGGTTTTCGACCGATCACTTCAACACTGATCTCTCCACCACGTGCAAGAAAATATTTGGGAGAACTCGCGAGGCAAATGGCTGCCTATTTCGCTGCCCTTGATTACTTGCACAGCATGTTTTTTCGTTGTTGCCTTTGTCGTGGCTTTTTGGAGACACAGATAACATACTTGATGATGCTTTAAGTTATTTTACGCTTGTTTATCATAGAAGAGAACTGGGGTACTTGTAATGACAGTGAAACAAGTCAGAAAGTAGGTGCTCCCTTGGACTTAGTTTCCACCGTCTTTGAACTACTTTTTCCAGTGAATTTTATAGTGAATCAGTATGGGGATCAGTAAGGGGATCAGTAAACAGGGGATCAGTGTTTTGTCGAAGCCTGTTCTGCAATTAGTCAAGTCTGTTTTTAGATCTGCGGGCACTGTCATTACGTTGTCCTTGGTAAATGGTTAGCCACAAAAAACTGTTGCCAACTTTGTAAGAGTTGTGTTTAATTTCAAAGTTCACAATTCTGTATCCACAATTTGTGCCTAGAAGTTCTTAACAGTTTCTTATCCCTTTCCTCCCCAAGAGTGACTTATAGATTTTACTCTGTCTAATGCCAGACAATTTTACTTGTCAAAAGGAGACCCATTAGGGGTTAAAGCATTAAAAACCTATCTCCCTTAACCCTTCCCTCCCTAAGAGTGACTTACAGGTTTTACTCTGTCCAATGCCAGACAATTTTACTTGTCAAAGGGAGACCCCTTAGGGGTTAAAGGGTTAAGTGCCTGACTTACACTGTAGTTAGCCTTGGTGTGCCATACTGGAAAGTTTGTATCTCGTACGTCGGAGTTTTACGCCAAAAAGCTAGACGTTGACGTAAATCGCCTGGTGTCACGCCGAAGTTCTTCGGCATAACATACATGTTTTCCAGTATGGTTGGTGTGTGGCCCTTACTCATTAAGAGTCCGTTATTGTATTAATTCAATTGAGCGTCTTTCAAAGACCACTTGAATAGAAATCCTAATGACATACTGTTCCTCATACACAAACAGAAACCACATACAGAACTGCAGTCAGACAACTCTTCGCATAATAAAGTATAGGACTGTGTTAAAATCAGGCCCACAGCAGACGCACAAACGATAAAAGTACGCATACATATCTATTCACGTTCATAGTTTCGAATATCACCAGCTTGTAGTGAGCTGCTCTCATTTGAGCACTGACAATGCATCAACCGTAGTGCTTGGTCTTAACTTTCCATTCCCCGTATCGTACCATAAAGCGATTTAGGAAACTAGAAATATGCCAAAACATTCCACATATTAGCTAATACTGAAGAGAGAGGAACGGCTAACTTGTAGAACGCAGTTCTAAAACTGACTATAAATGTGTATTCAGAAGCGACCACATCATAAAAACCCGAAATGTTCTCCGCTTACTATGTTCGTGGTAGCTCATATTCTCCCACAGAAACTACCTTACTTACCTGAAGAATCTTCAAACACAATTTTCGTTCACAAAAAGTCAGAAGATAAAAAGAAAAGCTTAAAACATGACAACACGAAAAGAAAATTCTTCCCTCGAAGCTTGATTCTGTTTTGGCGGGCACTGATCACATGATCAGAGTCAAGTTTACCGCTGACAATACAATTTGCGCGCGAAACTCAAGCCGACACCCGCGCGTGACGTCAGCGCGGGACGCACGAAGATACCAGACGTCAGGGACCGCGCAGGGGGCGGGCCGGGGTGGGCCTTTTTGTGGAAAAAATAATAAATTGAGTAAAAGACGTACCCAAAAAAAGTACTTTCACGGGATAATAGTGCCTGGCTAAAGGACTATCTTTACAATTCATACATTTAAGCCCGATTCAGACTCCGATCTTTTCATGAGCCGAACTCAATTCCAATTTGGACCGACCCAATTTAACAAAATTACGTCTGTTGATTCAGACTTCAAACTTAATTTGCCGTTCCACAGGCATTCCTAATACAGTTTCAGTTCTGAGTACAATATAATAATTTATACATTAGGTTCGGCACATGAAAAGTTCGGCGTCTGAATTAAAGCCGTTCCAAACTCGAAATTTCCACCTCATCCAGGCGGAAAGATTGGCTGAGCCGTTCCAAATTAAAATAGCCGTTCTTAATTGAGGGGTCTTTATTGAATCAGATGCCGAACTTTCATGTACTTAATTGAATTAATGCATCAGGTTCGGCTCGTGAAAATTACGGCGTCTGAATCGGGCCTTAGATGCAGTCTTCTGTTGGTGATTAAAATGGGGTTGACAGACCAACGATGTAACGATATCGCTGTTATCTGTTCTGTTTGTCTATTTACTTCCGGTCCACGTACGTCACTTCTCCATGGCAACGGAACTTTAGAGGCCATGCTTTCCGGTTTTCATTATATACTGATTATCGGACGAGTCGATTAAAAAGAGCTGTTTAGTCCACTAGTATGCGTTTCTCTGTTCTTCTTAAGAACAACGTTACATGGTGTCAGTGATTTGGGATTCTTCCTACTGAATCGTCGCTGAAATAGTTGAGTGAATTTTCAAGCGAAACCAAGTGAATCTAGTTCCTAATGCCCGAAACAAGCTCGACTGGTCAAGCGCCAACAGGCACACAGACAGCAACTCCTCAGTTCATCCAGTCTACTATTCCTTTACCGTCGAAACTAGACTTCAAGGGGAACTTAGCTGTGAATTGGAAGAAATTCAAGCGGCTTTGGACAAACTACGAGATCGCCTCGCGGCTCCGTACGCAAAGCAGTGATCTTCGAACAGCCACATTGTTGACATGTATTGGCCCAGATATCCTGGAGATTTACGACGGTTTGCCCTTTGGAAATGAAGAGGAGAAAACCGACATTGATAAAGTGATAGAGCTTCTAGACGCTTATTTCATCGGTGAGACGAATGAAATATACGAAGCCTATTTGTTTAACCAGAGAGTGCAGGAGGTCGGTGAGTCATTTGATGCTTTTCTAACAGCTTTACGTTCGTTAGCTAAAACGTGCAACTTTGGCGCCATGCAAGATCGAATGATTAGAGACAGAGTTGTGGTAGGAATTAGAGATAACGGCACTCGGAAAAAGCTTTTAGCTGAGAACAAACTAACCCTGAACAAGTGCATTGATATTTGCCGTGCGAGTGAAACCACATCCAAACAACTCAAGGAGATGTGTCATGCAGAGGAGGTTAGCGCCATTGCCACAGGCCACCCAAAATGGAAGACAGGCGTGCGAAATAACAAAGGGCGAAATCCCAGTAAAGTTCAACACCCCATGCATAACAAATTACCGGAACCAGTTAGATGCAAGTTCTGTCACAGAACCCATCCTCTCAAAAAGGAACTCTGTCCAGCATGGCAGCACAAATGCGATAATTGTGGTGGAATGAACCACTTCTCAGTGGCTTGCAGAAGTCAGAAAGCTAGCAAACGGCAAACTAAGAAGTCAGTTCACAATGTAGAACAAGAGGTTCATGAGTTTAATGACGAAGATTCTGATGATTATTTATTCAGTGTAGAATCAGTGAGCGCACTTCATGCAAAAAACAGTCCTAAGAAGATCTATGCTAACATGCGCTTGAAGGATGAAATAGTGGAATTCCAGTTAGATTGTGGAGCAACAGTCAATATCCTCCCAGCAGATATTTATCAGCAGATATTTAATGATCCCCGGATGGAACTCCTTCAGCCTACTCAAACTACGCTGGTCATGTTTAACAAATCAGAGCTGAAACCTTTGGGATGTACTAAGGTTGAGACCCTGAACCCCAAGAATGAACAGTGTTTCCTAACGGAATACACCGTCGTCCCAGCAGGCCACACAGCACTCCTTGGTGCTGAATCAGTGCAGCAGTTTGGTCTCATCGTGATCAATACGGATAACATCATGTCTCTCTCGAATGAGACACCTACACAGCCGGATCTAGTGAGCGAATTCGGAGATGTCTTCTCAGGAGAAGGAAAGCTCAAAGGAAAGCTTCACCTAGAGATTGATAAGTCTGTATCTCCTGTGGCACTCCCAGTGAGGAAAGTCCCTTTCGCAGTGAAAGAGCCTTTAAAACAGGAACTAGAACGCTTAGTCAAGACAGGCATCCTGCAACCAGTAGATGTTCCAACAGACTGGATTTCCTCAATGGTGGTTATTAAGAAGAGTAATGGGAAGATAAGGCTATGTATCGACCCAAAGCCTCTCAATGAAGCACTCAGAAGAAACCATTACCCCTGCCAGTGATTGATGATCTGCTACCGCTACTTACAAATGCTAAAGTCTTCAGCGTAGTTGACGCAAAAAACGGGTTTTGGCACGTGCAGCTAGATGACGAAAGCAGTCTCCTAACCACGTTTGGTACCCCCTGGGGAAGGTTCCGCTGGACTCGGTTGCCCTTCGGGATATCGCCCGCCCCGGAAGAGTTTCAGAGGAGACTGGAATACGCCCTCGAAGGTCTTGATGGAGTTAAGCCAATATTTGATGATATCCTTGTTTTCGGTGTCGGAGAGACCCAAGCTGAAGCACTGTCTGACCATGACGCAAAGCTGAGAGCATTGTTTGAACGCTGCCGCACAACTGGCATTAAGTTGAACAAAGAGAAGCTTAAGCTTCGCTGCAAAGAAGTGAAGTTTATGGGACATGTGATATGTCAAGATGGTCTCAAGCCTGACCCAGACAAAGTACAAGGTATCAAAGAAATGCCAACCCCAACCAGCAAGCAAGATCTCAAGAGACTTCTCGGCATGGTAAACTACCTCCAGAAGTTTGCTCCTAATCTGTCTGAAGTTACCGCCCCAATGAGAGACCTTTTGAAAGAAGGGAACCAGTTCTATTGGGATGAGCAAGTACAAGGACGCAGCCTCAAGCGAGTTAAGGAGATACTCTCAGCTGCCCCCGTCCTCAAGTTCTTTGACCCCAAAGAAGACGTAGAACTGCAGTGTGATGCATCTGAAAGAGGACTTGGTGCATGTCTTATGCAAGGAGGCCAACCTGTGGCCTATGCATCTCGTTCCATGACTGAAACCGAGGTGAACTATGCCCAGATTGAGAAAGAGATGCTTGCAATTCTGTTCGGAGTAGAACGCTTTGAGCAGTGTGTGTATGGTCGACCAGTCAAGATCCAAACTGACCATAAACCCTTAGAGAGCATCTTCCGGAAAAGCCTACTCAGTGCCCCGAAACGTCTCCAGCGAATGTTGCTGAGATTGCAGAAGTTTGACCTCCAAGTGTCCTACAAGAAAGGGACTGAAATGTATTTGGCAGATACACTGAGCAGAGCATATGGAGTATGCAAGAGCACAAGAGAAGATGTAGCAGAACATGTCGTGTACATAGAGGAGATGAGAGGAGATACAGAAAGAGAGCTAGAGTGTATCAATATGATACAATACTTGCCAGTATCGGAAGTAACGCAGATTGCCATCCAGCAAGCAACAGAATCTGATGCTACCCTGAGAGAGCTGAAGACAACAATCAGACAAGGTTGGCCAGCTAGTAAGGCAGAGGTATCAGCAAACATCAGAGATTATTTTCCCTTTCGGGAAGAGCTGTCATTGCAGAACGGACTTGTCTTCAAAGGTGAAAGACTAGTTATCCCCGTGGCATCCAAGGCTGCCTACGAAGAGCAAGAGAAGTAGTTTACTGGCCAGGCATGAGCAAAGATGTCGAAGATTATGTAGCAAGGTGTGCCGTTTGCAACAGCCAGCCAGTAGAACAAGGGAAAGAGCCAATGATTGGTCACGAACTGCCCAATAGACCATGGGAGAAAATTGCTGTTGATCTTTTTGATCTAAATGGTACAGAGTTCATGGTGACTGTTGACTACTATTCGAGCTTCTTTGAAGTCGACAGAATGACAAGCAAGACAGCAGAAGAAGTTGTGAAGAAGTTGAAAGCCCATCTAGCACGTCATGGGATTCCCGACCAGCTAGTATCTGACAACGGACAACCCTTTTCTTCTGCAAAGTTCCAAAAGTTCGCGGACACCTATGGCTTTGAACATGTAACAAGCTCTCCAACATATGCGCAGTCGAATGGCAAAGTCGAGAATGCGGTGAAGACAGCAAAACATCTGTTAGAGAAAGCCATCAAGTCAGAACAAGACCCATATCTTGCCCTACTGGACTGGAGAAATACCCCTACAGAAACACTCAACTCGTCACCTGTTCAGCGATTATTTGGTAGAAGAACAAAGACCCTTCTTCCAACCTCGAACCAGCTGCTTAAGCCGAAGCTACCAGAGGAGGTTGATCAGAAGCTGAAGCTACAAAAGGCTAAACAGACGTTGTACTACAACCAAGGCGCCAAGGAACTGGAGGAACTGCGCCCAGGAGACATAGTGCGATTGCAGCCACAAAGCTCCTACTTTGGAAAGAAGAAAGATTGGACCCAAGCTAGAGTCGAAGGCAAAGTCGACATCAGGTCCTATCAAGTCAGAACAGAGGATGGAAGAGTCTATAGGAGGAACCGGAGACACCTGAGACACACACGCGAAGTTATGCCACACAGTAAAGATGGGATGAGGTTATCCCCAAAAGCAGCACCAATTCCTGCTACCGCAAATGCTGCTGATGAAATGCCATTGGTACCATCTTCCACACAAAGTACTGCAGTGAGTAAAGATCAGTCAGAAACAGCACCATTGCTGACGACGGACAAGCCACATCCAGAATATCCAGTTCAGACTGCAGAAGGCAAGCAGGAGACTTCCCCACCGGTGACAACAACTCGATCAGGACGTATTGTTCGACCACCAACACGTTACCAGTGATTGATTGGTTATCCGCTAAGAAAGGACATGACAAACTTTTCTTTTTTTTAAAGTCTATATTTGAAACTAGGACAGTGACATTCAGTTACCTTTATAGCTTTTTTTTGTTTTCTAAAGAAGGGGAGATGTAACGATATCGCTGTTATCTGTTCTGTTTGTCTATTTACTTCCGGTCCACGTACGTCACTTCTCCATGGCAACGGAACTTTAGAGGCCATGCTTTCCGGTTTTCATTATATACTGATTATCGGAAGAGTCGATTAAAAAAGAGCTGTTTAGTCCACTAGTATGCGTTTCTCTGTTCTTCTTAAGAACAACGTTACAAACGAGACTCCTGCTGTGTGCACATTGTGTAAAACAAGCATATCTTTAAGCGATTTTTCTATACGAAATCAAGGGGGTTCCATGAATATCTCTCTGAGTAATGTTGGTTCTTGTATTAGATGCCATTCGTCCATTATTATGTTTTTCAAACGTGGTAGCGATAGTTGAAATTGCGTCACGAAGGGTCAGTAGAAGCTGCTTGTGTGTTCTCTGTTTCTGTGTCAGAGTTGTTTTCTGTCCACATAGTTAACTTATGAGAGTGTCTGTTCCACCATTTTCTTAGGGTAACTTCTAGAGATAAGGCGGGTTTTAAAGTTTTCTATTTTGGCTGTGAAAGTAATTCTTGAAGAGTTACTCAAGAAAGGTTCAAAGAAAAGAGTCAATAAAGGTTCAGTAATCTTACAGTACTAAGCACTCATAAAGACAGAACAGACAAACTTTGCCTTGCTGACATGGCAAATTCAATTCAATTTAATTTTATTTTATTTAAACTCACACAAATACAGTGTATTAGAGACAGTTATATTAGGGCTGTTTATACGAGAGAAAATAAGCCGCGGCTTACATAAGACGCGAAAGGAACCATTTATACGAGTAAAAACTCCTAGGCCAGGATGAGCCGCAGCTTGAGAAAGCCGTGAACGTAGATTTTGTACCATTTATACGGAGTTTTTTATACGGAGTGTTCGGATTAAGGATGTCTAAGAAATGAAGAAGGAGAGCAAGAAAAGAATATTTAAATACTATGTTAGTTGTGTGGAGTTTGGGGCACCCAAATAGTTCTAAGAACTAACCGAGTGGGTGTCCCAAAACAAATAATTCAAACAAAGGAAATACATTATTAATAACAATTTAGGTAAAAAAGTATTTCTTTCCATACTAACTACTAAGAATGAAATATATTTAGACAAAATATTTAAGAATTAATAACACTATTATAACCATCAATCATAGATTTCTTTATATTTTGACGAAATCTAAAAATGGGAGTGATTTGTTTAACATCATGAAATTGGTAATGAATTCCAGAGTGTGGTACCAGTGTAAGCCGGAAGAGAACAAATACCATATTGAGTTGTTTGAACTGGGTTTACAAACAGGTTCTCATTCAGTTATTGACGTGACGTGTATGATATGAATGAAGAGAAGAAATTGGCTTAAAGTAATCAGTAAAACAGGAAGGAGTTATTTTATGAGACCACTGATAAACAAAAGAAAGAATCTCAAGATGAATTATATCGGCAGAAAATTTTAAGAGGTTGAGAGATTTCAACAGTGGTTCTGAATGTGATGTAGGTTCAGAAAACGTCATAATTCTGAGTATACGCTTTTGCAAAGTAATCAGAGGCTTTAAATAAGTTGGATATGTTAAACACCAAACTAGTATAAGTGAGAAAGGGGAAGATTAGCGAATAATAAGGATTACTGTAATTTGCGAAACGAAACGAAACGAAATGAAAATCTGTATTTTGCGAAATGAACTCAAAATCTGCATTTTGCGAAATGAAAATCTGTATTTTGCGAAATGAACTCAAAATATGTGTTTAGTGAATGGAATAAGTTCATTTAGGAGGGATTCATTTACCGTTTAAAGTCTTTAAAAACGGAAAAGCACGTGGACCCCTCCACCTCACAGAGATCCTGCCCTTGACACCTTTTTAGACGCTGTGGAACGTGACCTCTTCAACATCAAACCATCTCCTATACGCGACAACCCGTAACCGCACGCGAACGACATGCTTGCAAACTACTTAGCAGACGCACTGACATTATCATTAAATCCGCAGACAAGGGGTCCGGTATAGTCATCATGGACCGGGATTGGTACATCAACGAATGCCTACGACAGCTAAACGACACCAAATTCTACAAGACTCTAGATAAGGACATCACTGATGACATCCAAAAACGCATACGTATTTACGTACAACGCATGCACCGTGACCAAATCATTGACGATGACACTAAACGTTTTTTAATACAAACCGATACCAAGACCGGACGTTTTTACATTTTACCCAAAATTCACAAACAGGGTAACCCTGGACGCCCTATTGTTTCTAGTAATGCACATCCAACAGAACGCATCTCACAGTTCGTAGACTATCATCTCAAACCTCTCGTACAGACTACCCAATCATTCATAAAAGACACCACTCACTTCCTCAACAAACTCGAAAATCTCGGACAACTGCCCAACAATGCCATTCTCGTTACACTTGACGTTTCTTCACTCTACACCAACATACCCCATAACGAAGGCATCAATGCATGTCGTTACTTCCTCGATACACGCAAACGCACTACCTCCACTATCGGCACTGAAACTCTCTGTGACCTCATACGCATGATACTCACTATGAACAACTTTTCATTCGACGACAAGCACTACTTGCAAGTACACGGCACTGCCATGGCAACTAGAATGGCACCATCTTATGCCAATCTTTTTCTCGCCAAACTCGAGACAAACGCTCTATCACATGCCCCACACCAACCGCATACCTGGTGGCGCTTTATAGATGACATTTTTATGATATGGACACACTCAGTAGACGATCTCAACACCTTCACCACATATCTCAACAACATTCACCCTACAATTAAATTTACTTCCAATTATTCTTTCTCATCCATACCCTTTCTGGACGTCAACGTGTCACTGAACAACGGTAAAATCACTACTGATCTTTACACTAAGGCTACTGACAAACATCTCTACTTGTTACAATCCTCTTGCCATCCCAGACACAGCAAAAGAGCTATTCCATTCAGTTTAGCTCTCAGACTTCGACGCATCTGCTCTTCTGACGAAACTTTCGCACTCCGTCTTAACGAACTTAAGTCTTATCTCAACAAACGTGGGTACCTGATCTCTCTTATCTCAACAACGAAATACAACGCGTTTACAACATTTCACGTACCGAAGCACTTGCCCCCAAACAACGCAATTCCGATACTAACCAGCCTACACGTGTACCCCTTGTCATAACATACAATCCAGCTATTCGCTCCGTATCATCTATTATTCACAAACACTTCAACATTTTATCTTCATCTCCCCGCTGCGTTGACGTTTTCAAGGCTGCCCCTCTTGTTGCTTTCCGACGTTCTAACAATCTTAACGATCTATTGGTCAGTGCTAAACTACGTAAACCTGCTAAAAATAATCAACCCCTTGGTGCCTTTCGCTGTGGCCACAACTGTTTAACATGCAACTACATAACTGATGGACTTACAACCTATACTTTTCATTCCACCGGCGAAACTAGATTTATCAAACATCACATTGACTGTAATTCCAAAAATGTCATATACATGGTACAATGCAATCACTGTCACAAACAATACATAGGCGAAACTAAACGACGACTTAAGGACCGTTTCAACGAACATCGTAGAACAGTCGACAAACAAACCAACAGCTCTAAACCCACTGCAGTATCAGAACATTTTCTCTCTAACGGTCACAGCGCTTCTGACATGCAACTAATTCCACTAGAACTGTCCAAATCTAATCGTGACGGTGTACGAAGAGCCAGAGAAGCATATCTAATTGATAGAGGTCAAACTCTTGAACCGTTAGGTATCAACAGAAAAGAAGAAATATAATACCTATCTTTTTGTTTTCTTGTTACGTTTTTTTCAAATTTTCAAACTGTAACGTTTTTTTATTTTACGTTGTATTGTTTACCTTTATTATAATATCATGTTACATGTACAACTTTTTTTAAAACTGTAACGTCGTTTCATCTTAGGGTCATAATATGTAACACCCTGATGAAGGAAGGCTGTGCCTCCCGAAATATTGGTTTAAATATATATTCCTAGCCGTGTAACCAGCCTTGCTTGTTTCTTACCGTTTTCTAGTTTACAATTTTATAGCTGGTTAGATCTATTACAGGATCCGGCTCTTCTATTTTGCAACGGTGGTCCTTGCTATTTAGTATTTTCCAGTGTTTTCAAAACAATCATCCTTCGTTAAATGTCCGATGAGACTAAATGATTGTGCCATTCCGCGTGAAATGGAAAGCGTCACGCAGTATCTTCCGCAGATCTATTCATCACATAAAAAATTACCATAATTACCCGGGCTGCGCGCGTCTCGCGCGGCGCCCGGGTCTAGAACTACCGACGGTCCTCGAATTCTTTTTCGTCGTCCAGTATCATCCACAAATGGCACTTCCGGCGTTTCTGCGCAAGCGCTAACTATTTTTAACAACAGTGATGCGTGTTGTCACGTATGGGAAAATGTCGATTCATCTTGTGGCTTTTGAAGTATGAACAAACAATATGTTAAGAGAAGTGTCTATGCGAATGTTTGGAAGTTCAACGGCGAGAAGAAAGTTTTTAACATGAGTAAACTTAACGGCAGATGGACTGCCGTGTTTCCCCGTGTCTGCTTCAGTAGACAGCGAGTAGTCTCTAATTTTGGCGACGGATTGTGGGGGCACGTGCGCGCGCGAAGTTGCGAGGAGACGCGACGCGAGGGGAGCGCCAAAAATTAGAGACTACAGACAAAGGGAGTTTGACCTTTCACGGCCGAGTGATTCGAGTGTAAATCTCATATCAACAGCAAGAATGATGCCTGTTGTCACGTATCGGAAAACGTCGATTCACCTTGTGTTTTTGAAGTCTGAACAACTAATATGTTAAGACAAGTGTCTATACGAATGTTTGCAAGTTCAACAGCGAGAAGAAAGCTTTTAACATGACCAAAATTTAACTCCAGATGGACTGCCGTGTTCCCGTATCCGCTCCATTGAGATGTACATTTTGTTGAATAACTCAAGTACGGGATATTACACACCTCTGAGACTTTGACAGGTAGTTTATTTACTATTTTGCCACAATATCTCAATTTCTGGACTTTAATTTTTGAATGATAAGCGATTATATTTTACAAATGTACTAGCGTCCCTTGAAACTGTCCAGAAACGTTCCTTTCTTGTGTTTCAAATGACCCTGGATTGACGTATTTGTAAACAGTTTCACTCTGCTAATTAATTTTCTACTCACATTTCACCGAGACTCCATTCACATTTATGCGAAAAAATCCAACATCGTTCGATAAGCGTTTCCTTTCTCAAACAATTATCCATCGAAGCGAAAACAAGTGTGCTTAGTTTTTTTTTTTTTTTTTTTGGAATCAATACACTATTTTTATCATCTTGCATAACGATAAACCTCTGTGGCCTAAAGGTCATTGTTCCTGCCTGTGACGCAGCTAACCCGGGTTCGATGTCCTTTAGTGGTATATATCACGGGCTTTATTTTTTCTGTTCTCTTTTTCTTGTTCTTTTAGAAATATTTTTTACAAGTGTTATAACTATTGTGCTCAATGGTTGAGCTGTATTTTAGAGGAATATATGTTGATAGGGGTCTAAAGAAATAGACTCCAACACAAGCTAAACACAATGCGTCCGATGTAAGAAAGACAGACTTCCCTCTATTTTTTTGTTTAGCACTAAGTTAGGGATACAATACTGTTTTTTGCAAGCCCGGGTTTAGGCTAATTGTAGCCTCTTGTTGACTCTAGCCAGCTTATCAAAATCTAATATTTAAAGCAATCTCATTACCCTGCCATTTTACACGATTTGGCAGACCAGCGGAAAAGTGTCGATGATGGCATGGTATTGTATTACTAGTAGTTCATTATGTAAATTTAGTTGGTAGATTATATAGGTAGTTAATTACATAATCGATACGTTAATTGTAGGAGGGCCATTATCAAAACTACTGGGTGATCAGTAATCAATGTCTTTACCCTCGTTAAATAAAGTTATATCATTATCGTTATCGTTATGAGACCTGAAAGAACAAGGGCACCCAACAACAAGTTTTGGTAGATATCTGTTCCGCTTTCGGTGTCGATTATAGAATGCACTTGGATTTTCGTAAGTAAAACATGGCCTAAAAGATTCGTAATGCGGAAATCATAGCCCCAGAGGTTTTCGGCTCTTTACCCCTGAAAGAAGTGGAGTATAACATTTGCTGGACGTCACGCACTTTGTTTTTATCATGAAACCGATTCAGCCTCCCGCTAGAAGGATTTTGCAAGGTAACTGAAGATTTTCATTTCGCAAAATACAGATTTCCATTTCGCAAAATACAGGTTTTCATTTCGTTTCGTTTCATTTCGCAAATTACAGTAAGCTAATACCAAAGCATACGAAGTATATCAATGCCAACATAGTACCTCAATTTTGAGAAAATTCCTACAGTTCTGACAGTTTTTGACAGTTTCAGTTCGCAGAGCTCATGAATTTGCAAATGAATTTGTTGGTAGTAACGACAATCGAAAAAGGAATTTCGGTACATTCAGAGAATCCCATTTCATGACAGTAAGCGAATAAACGAACCAAAGTTATGATTACTCTACCTTCGTTTACAGATTACGTTAACTGTGATTATAAAGTTTATTTTGTCGCTAACGCCTTTAATTGAGTTGAAAAGTGAAGAAAAGGATATCACTTGATTTTTTGAGTAAATAAATTATCTTAACTGCTGGACAAAGCTTATGAATTAAACAGAATTATATACGTTTTAATTATTTTTAGAGTTAGTCCCCTCCCCTCACTTGAAAAGGCGTGTGCCCCCTCCTCCAATGACCCTATTTCAGACCAAAACATCCCACTTTCCTCCATTTTCCATACCAGGAGCCGTCCATACCCGTTTTCAGAGCTGGCCTCTAAAATCCACCACCAGTTGTCAGATCTGTAGAAATATTGTCCCACTGGCTTTGTTGAAACGCATTGATGCCGAAACTAATGGCACTGAACGCCAACAAATGACTGCCTGGTGCTCCCATTTTCATCTCGCATTAAAAATACAAAGAACATCTCAGAGGTGATGTCCTTGGCGAACATACTGGTGTTTAAAGCAATGAAAGACTCATGGAAGATCAGTGCGATTTAATCTATATAATCATAAAAATTACAATTTCCTCGATTGTGATTGGTTTAAAAAACTCCTATTTTCCACTAATTCACTTGCCAAGTTGTTATCGGACAGTTTGTTATTGGACACTTTGTTATTGGACAGTTTATTATCGGACAGTTCAATAAGCCAATCGCATTCAAAGTAGTATTTTAAATCAACCAATCACATTCAAAGTTGTAGTTTAAATCAACCAATCACAACCTTGGTTACAATCACCATACATTTTGATCGCAGTCAATTTCAGAGCGACATTAAACAATCTACGCTTCCTTTGTCAGTCTTTTAATGCAAAATTTCCTTCCCTTTTATAACTTGGCTCTTCCTCTTTTCTCGGAAATTGTAATTTTTATGATTAATTAGTAAAAAGACTTCGTGTCGTCCAATTCGGTCTGTAATCATACTGGTGATAAACAAATCGGACTCCCGCTGTACGGTCGTCCGATTTTGTTATCACTCGTATGATTACAGACCGAATTGGACTCCACTCAGTCCTATTACCATTACTTATCACACGCATGCTCTGAAAAGAGAATTACGGTCCAAACAGATGTCGAAGTTGTGATCTTCCGATCAGTTAAGCCTGGATCACAATTATGAGATAAGCATAAGCGTAAGTACAAGCATAAGCACAATGACGTTCACACTAGCGACTTACGCATGTGCAGTGCGAGTCACATCGGTGGATAAACAAGATGGCGCTTACGCTTATTATTTCACACCAGTTCCCACTTGTGAAATAAGCATAGCATAAGCACAAGAAAAAGGAAAATGTTTGTTTTTCTTATGCTTATGCTTGTGCTTATTTCACCTGAGTGCACACTAGCGTTTTCTTGTGCTTATGCTTGCGCTTACGCTTGTGCTTATGTCACAAGTGTGAACCAGGCTTTAATTCGGATGCTCTACTAGGCTGAGCTGCGCGAAGGGTGATGTGAAATCACAATTAACATAACATAACATAACATGGCATAACATAACTTTTATCAGATGATGACTAATCAGACGACCTAGGTTGGTCATGTTGATCACCGCAGTGAAATGAATGAACTATTATTTATTTCATAATGTACAATTGTTACAATTTTTACAAACAAAAAGAAAAATAATTACATACACATTTAAGGTGGCTGGTACTAGTTTTCAGCTTTTCACGACATAAACTTTGAGAGAAAACAACACAAAGGCAAACCGAGGCCGTGAGAAAACTTTTGCAAGATTAAATTATAAATTTAGTTGTTGACCAAAACAATCTATTATTACGTCATCAGCTGTTACCATGGCAACGGTACTTGAGGGTTATTCAGAGCTGCATTTCAACTTCTGGTACTTATAACTTGAAAACTAACTCGGTGACCCCCTATTTTTTTTCACGTGATTACTTTTGTCATTTGAAAAGGAAACTGCAAAATGTTTTGAAAATTTTTTTATCAAGCGGATATTTTATGAACGTGAGAAAAGGCAATTTATGAGTAGTGTAAAATTTCTCTGATAGAATTTTCTTGAATTTTGTGTGACGTTTCCTCTTTACAAGACAAAAATATTAAAAGAATAAAAAAAAAGGGGTCACCGGGCTAGTTTTTTCGCAAAAACCTTCGTGAGTTGAGCAATTTTCACGTGCGTTTTCACGCATTTCAAAATCTCATACATCTCAACATTCTATTATTTCTATGCCTCACCACCTCCTGTTGTTTGCCGCAAATCGTATCCGCATTTGTGTCAGAATTGCATGCAGTTGACATGTGTTCTCAGGTGTTCTGCGAGCATTTTAGTCAATTCCATGCTTTCATTTGGTGTTATTTAACATAAACATGCTTAGTCATGCCACAAGTTGTGGAGAAATTGTTTTAAGTGAGCCCAAACGCTCGGCCAAACAGTAAAAACAACAACTGTGGACTATTTAACTCCACTGTACTGACATCAACTCAGCTCGTGGACTTAAAACATGGCTTTCGGTAGGTGCCCGCGCGTGTACGCGTAATGGTTAGCGGCAATCAGCAAAGCGCATGAGCAAATATCGATCTTTTAGAAATTGCTCAATTCACGAAGGTTTTTGCAAGAAAGCGGGCCTTGTGACCCCCTCTTTTTGTTTCAACATTTTTGTCTTGTAAAGAGGAAACGTCACACAAAATTCAAGAAAATTCTATCAGGGAAATTTTACACTACTCATAAATTGCCTTTTCTCGCGTTTATAAAAAATCCGCTTGATAGAAAAATTTTAAAAACATTTTGCAGTTTCCTTTTCAAATGGTAAAAGTAATCACGTGAAAAAAATAGGGGTCACCGAGTTATAAGTAAATTATAAGTACCAGAAGCTTAAATGTAGCTCTGAATAACCCTCAAGTAGAGTTGAGGTATTTTCTTCCAAGTGAGTTGATTATCTCGTAACAAGTTTCTATTACAATCTCCGAGATAGCAGTTCTGCTGATGCGAAACTGGTATTGTAGAGACTGAAAGGACTCTCCTGTTGCTAGAAATCTGAGGGTAACAGCAACTCGTTCGTCTGGTTTGATGCTAGTTCGCATCATTGTGTCTACCTTATGAATTTTCGGACCAACGGCTGCCACAAGCTCCTGAAAATATTCCTGTTCCATTCGAAAATAGTTACAGAAACTTCACTCGTCCTCGGCTGCTAGCTTTTGAACTAACTACGAAAATAAATAAACTATAAGATAAACTATAATTAATTAAGCCGAGGCGACCACAACATGGCGTGATCTCAGTTTACACGACGAGAGCCCAGAAAATCCCTAAAAATTACAAAACCGCTTGCTTTTTCAATGATATAAATGCTATCTAGGCAGAGCAAATTGAACATGAAATCCTGAATGTAATAACGAGCTTTTTAAGACCTTGTTTTTAACTGTGTTTTGCGTGACTTTTCGTGATATCAGCAACCCGTACAAAATTTCAGCCTTACTTATCAGCGGCTCATCTATTTTCTTACCTGATGAAAACATCCTCTCTCTTCCCTTCTGACAAGCCACGGTGTTACCCAAACTGATTTTTTCCTACCATCACATTCGAGGTCCTCGTCGTTATCTAGCTCTACAAGCAACAAAAGTGCAATCGCAAGATCTCGGCGACTTAGCACGTCCGCCACCTTGTTTGTTATTGTACGCGTTGCAAGTTGCAAAAAAAGTTGCCAACGTGTAACATAACCGTTTTTTATTCGTCATCGCTGCATTGCGAGTTGCAAGAAAAATTGCCTCGTGTAACATGGCCTTTAGAGGATCGAGTGTTATATTGATGGACACTAGAGACATACTCAAATAAAGCTTGGATACTTTTTGGTGAAATTCTGTGTTGGACATCATGCATCAAGTTAGCAATTGATTCATAATAAGAAAATGTTTATAGGGGTAGGATATTAGCATTAATAAAAAGAGGGATAGCATGCTCATTACGATTAGAAAAATAGATAAAGCGGAGGGCTCGCTTTTGAAGCTTTAGTAGCTTATCAAGAGAAGATTTACTCGCCTGACCCCAGGCTACTAAGCCATAAGTTAGATACGGTGCTATAAAAGATCGATATATGGTTAAAAGAATATGCGTTAGCACAAAATATCTTAATTTAGCAATTAATCCTACTGCTCTACTGACTTTCAGAGCAACATGATCCACGTGATGTTTCCAAGACAAATTTTGGTCGATCAAAATTCCAAGATATTTAACAAACTCTTTACGCTCTAAGGCCACGTTCTTGTTTTGCTCGTTGTCAAATATTATGATTTGGGTTGGTAAGTTAATCTTTTCTGAGTCGGGCAGAAAATTACAAAAATTTGTTTTTTTTTTTATATCCAAAGTCAGCTTATTTGCTGTAAGCTAAACACATAGTTTGCACAATTCTTGGTTGACGATTAGCTCTAAGGATTTGAGATTTTTATTTACGTATAAGATATTGGTATCATCAGCAAAAAGATAAAACTTTAACTTGTTGGAAGAGACGTGAATATCATTAATGTGCAGGAGGAAAAGTAATGGACCTAGAACGGAGCCTTGAGGCACACCACAAGTAATGCCGACCCTAGAGGATACATGTGGACCTATTTGAGTAGTTTGTGTTCGACCTAGTAAGTAGGATGAGAGCCACTTGTTTATCACTCCACGAAAGCCATAGTAATCAAGTTTTTGCAGTAAGATATTATGATCAACAGTGTCAAAGGCTTTTTTTAAGTCAATAAAAAGGTCACTACAGATATTAAAATTGTACTTAGCTATCAATATCTTTAGTCAATGGCGGTCAATTGTACTGAAGATCATTCGGCTGCAGTTGAGGGTTCATGCAATCTCAGGTTCGTGAGATCATCTGCGGTCATTAGTCGGATAGCTGGAGACGAGTCCGTCTTCGTAGAAAGATTGCTGCTCCCTTCGCCCAGCACCACTTGTAGTGGTACATTGCCTCTTGGTTCTTTGCATTATGCAATAATTCTTGCAGCCTGGGCGTCAAGTGACTATAGATCGCAATCCGATCAATTGTGGCTGAAGAAGGTAGCTCCAAATTGTGTACTGTTAATTGAGAGGTATTTCTCCTCACAGCCAGGACCTTGTCACGTACCAACCTCCTTGTAAACTTGCAAATGATTGAATTGGGCTGTCTTCTTTGGCGGCCATTACTGTTCGTAGTATTTCGTTGGGGTACTCTATGAGCAATGTCTACATCAGAGATGGGCACATCAACTCCAATACCAGAAAATAGCTTGACACATAACTTGGCGGTTTCTTCAGATGACTCTTTCTCATTAACTTGAGGGACACCGATTATTTTTAGGTTGCACTGAAAACTATAAAACAACAACTCGTCAATTGCCTTGTCAATCCTCCCAACATTCTTCTTCAGCTCAACCAATCTTCGGTTTAAATTTAACAAGTCTTGCGCTATGTCGTCTTTCGATTGTACGAGGTTATCATAGCTATCGCTAAGGAACTGGACGTCATCTTGGTTCGGCAGAGAAGCTGCCATTGCTTATTCCTTTCGGCCATCTTGGCTTTCATGGACTCACAATCCTTCGTCAGTAACTGTAACTGCTTTTTCAGGTCATCATTTTCTCTTCTTAAAGTTTGTACACCGTCAGGCATCTTAGTAATAGGTGAATGTAAATTTAAAATTGGAAACAAAGTTACGGAGCGCTAGCAGAAGTGTCCGTACTCCTCAAGGCCACGTGACCTCCATGGAGCCATTTCGGCAGACGTCAGTATCGCAGGCTAGAAACTTTCTGCGCGCCACTTATTTTACTTTACTGCGGATACTACCAATAATATCGACATGCCCTGCACCTGGTTTCACTCCCGTAACTGCCCTTGCCACCGTTCTTAATTTTATCTGATTGATTTTACTTGCACCTTACTGTGCACTATTAGTTATTAATTAGATTTTTTGTAATTCTATTAATTTTTAGATTTCTTTCCGATTTTTAATTAGATTTTCGCGCATGGGATACTTTTCCCGTTCGCGCAATCCATTTCGGTCTTTTCATTTCATTTCTTACTGATTTACTATATATGTCTATATTTACTTAGGAGACCAACATCTTCCAACATTGTTGAATCCAACATGTTGCATTCGTTTGGCCACCATGTTGCATTGCACGATGTTGCATGATGGTGGATGATGTTGAACGAAGTTTGATATCCATCAGACTGCCACGGATTTTTCCCATTTAAATATAGTGCAATTTTTTCAGCTTCATTAGTTCTGTTTAATTAATTTACATTTCTGTACATAGCTGTTATATGTTACGTAACCCTGTGTATTAATTTTTTATCTAATTGCCCCCTGCTTTCCGAAGTCTTTAGTTCATGGGCTCGTGGTTATTGTAATGTTGGAATTAGTCCCTTGAGTACATATTTGTATAGCCTGCGAGCAAGCTCTCTCGGGGGGTGGGGGTGGATGGAGGGCAAAAATGGAGAGACCTGTCCTTTCCTCCCCCACCCTTTATCCCCCGGGAGAGCTTGCTCGCAGGCTAATATTTAACAATTATTCACCGAAGTGGAGGTGAATAGTGGTGGATATTTACCTCGCCGCTTCGCGGCTCGGTAAATATCCACCACTTTCAACGACACTGAAGTGAGTTGTTAGAGTATATACCACACAAGCTGAATAATTAGAAGACCAAAACATTGCTTTATGTGTGACAATATACCGAAAAGCGGTCGGAAATTGTAAAATCTCGCGCGCCGGCTGCTCGGAGGTGAATAGTACTTGCTAATCACCTCCCAGTTAACCAATCAGAGCGCGCGAAAAGCACTATTCACTTGTGTGGTACATACTAATTGTAGTAATTGCAGCATGTTTGTTGTAAATTAAGTTCAATTATTATTTGGTAATAAAGCTGGTGTTGTTGTTGTTATTCGTGTCATGAAAGTATTTGTGTAACGTAACTAGATTTATAAAAGACCAAGATTGAGAATCCAGAAGGTAGAAGGTTCCTTCCGGTGTGTGTAACTCACGAAAGTAAAGGTTTTGGTTTGCGGAGGAGAAGTTAAGGAAGGAGAGTGAACAGAAGGCGTGCTTATTCACTGCTAAACGTCGTTAGCAGGGGCGAGACATCGGATGCCTCCTAAAACAGAGGAGAGTCGTAGTACTCCGTTACAAAGTTTACTTCACGGCGGTCGAGTAAGCTGAGGAGTGTCCTTGGCGTCCGTGGAAAGTTACGAAGGACAGCAAGGAGCAGAACTGTGCAGTAAAGAGCGAAAGTGGAGTTTGAAGAAGAAGAAGTTTGCGAAGAAGTTTAAGAAGACGCCATTTTCTGCTAGACTTTGCAAAAGCCTTTGATAGTGTCCCTCATCAGAGGTTACTACACAAGCTTCACGAAACAAGACCTTGGAATGGATTAAATCCTTCCTTCTTGGCCGCTCTCAACTTGTCCAAGTAAATGGTGTAAAATCAGGTTGGGCTGACGTCACATCTGGTTAGCCCCTTTTTGTTCATCACTCATGTAAATGACATTGTGTGTAACTTAAATTCCAAGATAAAGCTGTTTGCTGATGATGCTGTAATGTATCGTGAAATCCTGAGTTCTCAGGATGAAGTCATCTTTCAAAATGACATTGACTCTATTACTGACTGGGCCAAAACCTGGCAAATGAGCCTTTAACTATGATAAATGCAATGTTATGTCTATATTAAACTAGATCCAACTCAGAATCGACCATTAGATATCAGATGTCAAAAACCTCCAGGGATAGTATCATGCCATAAGTATCTGGGTATCTTTATACAAGATGACTTGCAATGGGATACCCAAGTTAGAGAGGTCAAATCTAAAGCCTCAATTACGTCGAAATCTATCAAGTTGCAGCAATTATGTTAAAGAACAGGCCTATAATTCATTAGTTAGGTCATGTGTTGAAAACGCTTCACCCTGTTGGTGTCCTTTTGAAAAACAGCACATAGCATCTATAGAATCAATTCAACGTGCTGTTGCCAGGTTTGTGCGCTCTGATTATTCTAGTTATTCTAGTGAGACAGGTATGGCATACTCTTTCGGTTGGGATAGTTTAGAAAAACGTAGAAACGTAGATTCAGTAACTTTGATATATAAAATTGTTAACAACTTAGTTCATAAACCTCTTCCTAATTCTGTCCAGCTTTCATATTCTACAACTTGAGCTAATCATCCTTATACGTTTATGCACATATTTACTAATTAAAATGCATACAAGCATTCTTTCTTTCCAAGGGTAATTCCCCTCTGGAACAGCCTACCTAGTGATGCTGTCTGTGCAGAATCAGTTAGCTCTTTCCAAGCTAAGTTAATGTATTAAGCCTTCATGTAGAAATGTCCATATATTAATTTATTTAAGTATTCTTCGATATTAATGATAATAGTTAACCTGAGTATTTTGTATTTAGCTTTATGTCAGTCTTAAATGTCGCCCTTAAATGTACTCCTGTCGGACCCGTCTGATCTTTTTAGCATCCTGTACAGTGTCTTCACTAAAAGGATTATTAAATATGTATGTATGTATGTATTTGGGAAAATTGTGGTCAGTTCATTGTGTTTGGTTGGCGGTGTGGTTACGTGTCAGGAAGGAG
>JAEMWC010000678.1:165000-190000 GCA_016490735.1 Pachyseris speciosa
TCGTTCCTCTCATTAATGCCGGTAAGCTGTTAACTGAACTTTCTTGGTGAGCTGCAAGATGCCGTGGTAAAGTGAACAAGCCCTTGAAGCGTTAATTCATTTTGTTTTTCAACCACAAAACCTGGGCGCCATACAAGTGGATCCAAAATTTAAGAATTTCCTGAGAAAAATCTTCTCCTCTTCCAGTTTATCAGTTGAAAATTCACCTTCCGGAGTATCTTTTAAGAAGTTCTTGATTTTTATGCCTTTTACGCGAATTAAAAGACAGAACTTCGAAGGAGATGAAGTTGTTTTGCTCAAAATAGAAGTTGTTTTGCTCAAAATGAAGAAACCAACTGAATGTAAAATCTCGAGCCACAGAAAGCGCGCGCAAAAACAAAGCCTCGTTTTGGTTAAGTTAACCTGACTTGAGCCTGCGATCCAATCGAAAACCATTACCTGGTCAGCGGTCAACTTAAAAAAAAAACAGCTGACCTCGCTGAGCTCTAAACTTGAGCCCGCGATATGGTCACGTGATACGGTCAGCGGCAACCTCGTTTTGACAGCTGTCAACTGGCCATGACACGGATGCCCCATATCAAAGATGTACGCTGTAAACTAGGTGATCAGCTGGAGTATGGCCGCCATGTTGGATTATTATCATTATTATTAAATTATTATTAATTATTGGGCAACGTCGTCGTCGTTGTCGTCGTGCGCGCCCACGAGCAATACCGCTAGCCATTTTTACCATGAGAAAAGCAGTTGAGGGGTTTCTATAGGTATGGTGCTCTGCTTGGCGGCTCTTCGGGCCGCCGGAGCTCCGCTATCAAGCTCTGATCCAGCCACATTTTGACTATTGCAGTATTGTGTGGGGAAACTGCGGGATAACTTTACAGAACGAGGTACAAAAACTACAAAACAGAGCAGCTCGTGTTTTGACTTATTCAAATTATGATGCTGATGCCGGTCACTTGTTTGAGCTCCTGTGATGGAAAAACCTAGCTTCCCAGCAGCAAATACAAAGAGCCACAATGGTCTATAAGTCTCTACGCGGTTTAGCTCCAGAGTATTTATGTTCTAAATTTGAAAGGCGAGAAACTGCGTATAACCTAAGAGACTCCGAAAATAAGCTTAATGCTCCATTGCCGCGCACAAACTACAATAAAAATAGCTTTAGCTATAGTGGCGCCACTCTTTGGAACAGTCTTCCTCGTGACGTAAGACAAGCAGAGTCCCTTGGAATATTTAAGCGTTTAATCAAAGATGTACGCCTTGAGGCACGGCATTCGTGGAAAGCAGCTTTAGTTAGGTTTATGTTTTAAGTATAGTTTTTATAATAGTATCTTATCTATTTAATGCATATTGATATATATTTGAATGTTTATTTTATTATTTATAGCTGATAAATATGCCGTGGATAATAAAGATTATCTATCTATCTATCTATCTATCTATCTATCTACGTATGTCTCTCATCCAACATGGCGGCAGATGGCGGCATTGTGTTTTTTTACTGTTATTTTAAGTTTGCGCTTGCGCAGAAACGCCGGAAGTGAGCTTTGTGGATAAAACACGACGAAGAATAAAACGACGAAGAACAAAGCCCAGATTTATACTCGGCCTTCCCATAGAAGTTGGCCGAGTAAAAATACCGTAAGCGCGAAAAAAAAAAAAAAAAAGAAAAAAAAGAAAGAAAGAAAGAAAGAAAGAAAAAAAAAAAACGAGAACAGACTTCCGGTTGTCACTGGTAGTACGATATCAACGTGTGGGACAAAGGTGGGGCAATGGTCTTAAGAGGGAAGGGGGGGGGGTGTACTCCCAGAAAAATTGGGTGGTGCTGTGCGGCCCGCGTCCTGAAACCCTCATCCTAGTTCAGACCAAAATCTGCTATTTTCCCTATCCTATTTCAGACCTGACCAAAAATTCGATACCCTATTTCACTATTTCAAACATTTCACGTACACGTCTGTTTACCTCGGCTCACATTTCAGGTTTTGCATTGTACAGACATAAAATGTAATTCAGTAGCTCGTGGAGCGGACTACTAAAACTTCAAGCATTTTTGTGATTTTTCAATAAATCTTCTTCCAAAAAATTAAAGGATAGCCCTTGTTACTCTTGTCACAAAAGCAGAGATGTAAAATGTGCTGTTAACGTCTGGAAAATATTAGCCTGCGTAGCAAGCGTTTCCGAACAAACAAGCTATATTTCTACAGAAAATCTTTTTCGATCCATCGAAAGGGAAGGACTGCAAGGGAGACGTTTTAGCACTAATCTGCTAGGAAGTTGGACTTTAGGTGGTAAAATGTGAGAGCTGAATGTGAGAAGTATTAAGAGAGAAGTTTTAGCACTAATCTGCTAGGAAGTTGGCCTTGAGGTGGTAAAATGTGAGAGCTGAATGTGAGAAGTATTAAGGGAGAAGTTTTAGCACTAATCTGCTAGGAAGCTGGACTTGAGGTGGTAAAATGTGAGAGCTGAATGTGAGAAGTATTAAGGGAGAAGTTTTAGCACTAATCTGCTAGGAAGTTGGACTTTAGGTGGTAAAATGTGAGAGCTGAATGTGAGAAGTATTAAGGGAGAAGTTTTAGCACTAATCTGCTAGGAAGTTGGACTTTAGGTGGTAAAATGTGAGAGTTGAATGTGAGAAGTATTAAGGGAGACGTTTTAGCACTAATCTGCTAGGAAGTTGGACGTTGGTGGTAAAATGTTAGAGTTGAAAGTGAGAAGTATTCAAGTCACGTTTGTAATCCTTGTGCTCCGCAAGATTCGAAATCTTAGGGTGCGTTTCTTTGGGAAAATCCAAATCCGGATTCTTGAATCCAAAAATGGATTTTGCGTTTCTTTACTAAAATCCGAAAAAGGATTATGAATCTAAAGAATCCACCCTCCGAGTGGATACATTAGATCAAATCTAAATCCGGATTTTTAGGATTCATGATCCGTGCGTTTCTTTGGGGAACAGATACAAAAAGTAGTACGTTTGGCAAGCGGTTGTCTTGTGGAAAATCCGCCATATTCTCGCTATTTTGTCAGCTGGATCATGGCGAACGGATCAAGGTGAGTTTATCGTGAAATTGAACCGAAATTATCTTCTTTGAAGAACGAAGCAGAACACAATACACGCTATTCTTATTCAATGACATGCAGTTAAGCTCCAGTTTCTGAATATAGATAATCTTAAAGAAGGCAGCCTCCAAGTCATAGTTCTCGTAAAAATTCCCCTCGATGAGATTATCATGAAGCGAGTTGCCTTCCTTTTTGAAGGATTTTGACGAAGCTTGGTGTGTGCTTCTTCAGCAGAACAAAAAAGCAGACGGTATTTTCACTCTCGATGTCTTGTCGGATGTCTCGTTCTTTTTGTAATTCGCCACTAAATCCCCATTCGGCGAGAAACTTTAAAGCTTTGTGTAGTTTTGCTTCGAACGCGTCTTTCCTTTCTTCCGCCATGTTGTACTATCAGACCTTTGATCGACACATGTCAATGTGCGACCAGAGGCAAGCCAATCGCTGGCGAACGGGATTTTCAAACTGCAAGCGTTTCGTTCCCTCCTCTCCCCTCCCCCCTCTTTCATTTTTTGTTCTCTAAGCGCTTGTTTAAGTGGGTTGTCAAAGTGCATTTGCAAATTTCCGGCACTCGACTGTCTCCCCAACTTCCTCTCACTTTTGAAGGTATTTGCATTGTCGTCTGGTTTTTTCTCTTAGGTCTACAACATGATGTAATTCACCCAGATAACCCTTTTGGATTGCCATTGGAGTACAGCATTCTTCCTCAAGAATTAAAGAAAGTTGGTAGGTTGCGGTCTCACTTCGACTTGAAATGGTGGACGTATCTCATCATTTAAATTGTCTTCGGTCCTCTCATTTCGGACATGGTCTCGTTCTACGAAAATGGGCCATTTCCTAAACGAGTAAGGGCCTGGGAACGAATCCAAACTTCATTGAAAATCACTGAAATTGAACTATATCGATTCTCACATGAAAGGGTATCTCAAAATAAGCTGTTTCAGTAAGTGTGAGTATGTTTGGTTGAAAAGCCGCTAGATAACATTCATTTAAAAAAAATCCTATAGAAATGTCTCTATTTCGGAAAGTGTGTCCCTCCAAACCATACAAAGTCTCTAATTTTCACAATTTTCAAATGCATTTTTTTCAGCTCCAATTCAACTGAACAGCGTCAAAGTTGGCAAGGTGACCATTTTTGAGGTGCTCTTTTTTTTCCAATCGAAAAATTTTTTAAAACGAGGTTTTTTATCCCAGGCCTTACTGGTTTAGAAAATGGCCCACTGTCCTTTCTTTCTTTTGAGCACTGTGAATATAATCCCCACGTTAAATATACACTGTAAGAAGTTCCTCGTCTTTTAGCACATAGTTTCCAATTTAAATGGCCTCCAACTTTTTTGTCGTGAGCCAAGTTTAAGAAAAAGAAGTTGTTTCTTTCTATCGCCATCAGGTTACGCCACTCATTTGGTGGGAAAATGGCATCTTGGTTTCTACAAGTGGCCTTATGTTCCAACAAGAAGGGGATTTGATTCCGCGTTTGGCTTCTGGGACGGTTCAGAGAATCACTACACCCACTCGGTCGAGGGATTTTTAGATTTTCGCGATGGAGAGGAAGCTGCGAGAAGCTGGACCGGTATTTACGCCATGTATGCTTACATGGAGGTAACTTGTGCAATCGTTGAAGCAAACGACCGGAGGCACTTCAGGGTCATGCTCCGGGGAGGGGGGGGGGGGTAGGGGGGCTACTTCCAGAAAAATTGGGTGGGACTGTGCAGCCCGCTTCCTGAAACCCTTCCCTATTTCAGACAAAAATCTGCGATTTTTGATACCCTATTTCAGACCTATTTCACGTACACGGTTGGCGTAAACATATTTGAAAAGAGCTTTTGTTGATGATGTTATCGCCTAATGACGAAGAGGTAGCTTCTTCTAAAAAACATACCCAATTCAAGACTAGAGTGCACAAACAACACCCAATTTCAGTCGGAAATGGTCAAAATCGATACGCTATTTCAGACCAAAACGGCTATTAAGGCATACCCTTTGGGGCCGCACATGCCTATATAGCCCACATGCATAAGGGAGTACCCAACCCCCCCCCCCTCCCAGGGTTATGCTATACAGTCTTAAGCTGTTGAATAAATCGCTATTTCTTTTATTGTCTTGTCCTTAACCTCCTTCTCCGCTTCGATATCGCCTCCTAATAACCTTCCCGAAGGGTTTATGTAATACTTCCTTGCCAGGCATTATCCACCCAGGAAGGCGAGGGCGAGGGAGGGGGAGGGGGGAGCGAAGAAATATAAAAATATATTTTAATTCGTTTTAGGGGTTAAAAAAAGGTTGGGCCAGTTAATTCAAAATTTCGGACGAGCATCCCCGCCCTTTCATTTGAGAGTACCCCAGGGATTCTGCAAGAGAAAGAGGAAACGTAACTAGTTTCCCGATTACACATGACTCCAGATTAACGGCATTCAAATCAACCACTGTTTCATATAATAATATTACAGAGAGGGCTTTAATTTAGTAGTCGAAAATGAGTACAATCTGGCAGCCTCCACCTGATGTTCAAATATCTAGAACCAGGAGCCCATGCTAGAACCTACTGCCTTTGCGTGACCGCATGGAAATGGTTGGATTGTTCTGTTCGCTCTCTCAAATGATGTCAGGAGCCCATGAATAGTTCATGGGCTCCTGATGATGTCCAGTTTACGGGTTAAAATGTGGGTTTTATAGATCACGAGTAAAACTTTGCAAACCGCGCTACCTATTCCACCGTCCGGAATTTTCTTCCATCGTCCATGACCAGACAAATATCACCGTTGTAAATTACGATGTCTGTGCTTGAATTTTTTAGAGGATGGAGAGCATAGTCAAGTCACATGACCCTGCGCAGCCGCTGTTCTTGTACATGGCATTTCAGAATGTTCACGATCCAGTCCAAGCCCCACAACAATATGTCGACAAATACAAGTTTATCAAGGACGATCTTAGAAGACGATACGCTGGCATGGTGGACATACTGGATGAGGCTGTGGGAAATCTAACAATTGCGTTTCAAACCGCCGGGTATAGTATGAAGCTACATAATCCGGACGAGATGTGTGTGTGTGGGTGTCTTTCTTTCTTTCTTTCTTTCTTGGGGAGGGCGGAGGGGAGGCATCGGATGCATGATATAAAAGTAAGACACCCGGGGATGTCACCAAATAAGGTCTACGGTTAGATGCACTATAAAGCATGGTCACGGACTAAGATCACAGCTAAATCTGATATAAAACTTAGGCCTTTGTGGAACTTATCACTTGGAACTAAGTTACCTTGGTGCGAATGATTGAAAGCAAAGACCCCTGAAGAAAAGTACTCGTCTTTTCAGGTTATGGGACGACACGCTGGTCATATTTAGCACTGACAATGGTGGTTTACCAAGCTCTGGAGGGTTTAACTGGCCACTGCGTGGTACAAAACACACTGTATGGGAGGGAGGGGCCCGTGGGGCTGCATTTGTCTATGGCAATTTGCTGGGGCAAAAAGGCGTGAAATGCAAAGAGTTGCTGCACGTGACCGACTGGTATCCGACTTTGATTAAGCTAGCAGGTGAGAGAATCTTGGCCTTTTTACCAAATAAAGAGTTGTCTATATCAATGACGCTGGCTACCATTATGGATATAAAGTATTTTTATCATTTCATCTGTGTAAATTGTAATTTTTAACTCTTTGACACTAGGCTCGATTTCCGCCGCTCACTCGGGTCCGGGCTTTCCTCCCCGAGAGAGCGGCTGGACGCGTCGGTTAACCATTGTTGGTTTCAGCCAATGAGCTTACCGCCTGCAGATTTTCGTCTGGCAATGTTGTCGCATAAATTATCATATCAGAACAGAGTTGTGGAAAATGGCGGATAACGTGGAAAGGATGTGTGTGGCTTACGAGCGAGTTTTGACGACATTTAACATTGAGAGTTTAAAAGATTTACAGCGAGAGGCACTGGAAAAGTTGATTAGTGGCCGAGATGTCTTTGTTATTCAACTAACTGGGTCGGGAAAGTCCCAGATTTTTCAGTCCGCTCCGATGTGTTTCGACACAGTTAGTCCTTTGCTAACCAATGCGAAGTCAATCGCAATTGTGATTTCTCCTCTGGCTTCCCTTATGCAAGACCAAGTACGGTACCTTAAGTCTCTTGGAATCAGTGCGGAGTTCATCGGGGATGAACTGAAGAGCGATGAGGCTAAGCAACTGGTAGAACGCGGGGAATTTCAGGTCGTGTATGGCTCAGCAGAGGCGTTTTCCTCAACAAAACGATTGCGTGCTATGCTAAGCAGTGACGCTTACAAAAATAGATTGTCCGCCGTCCTTTGTTGCACCTCTTAACAATGAAGGGTCGTTTTTCGCGCAAATTTTTTTTGTATTCGTTGTTGACATCAACAACGGTCTCGATGGCTTTTTTGAGTTCAGCACTATCCATAACTGCGTCCGCGATCGACTTATAACTGCTTCCTCGCACCAAAGCTTTACCGAGCCGATGGAGATCCTTTGATAACACTCCGATTTACTCCCTGATTCATAAGTCACAAGTGCCTGAAATAAAAAACATTTTTATAATTTTATTTGAGCCGAACAGGGAAGAAAGATAACGTGTACGTTCTGTCAAATAAATTGTAAACAAATAAATTTAATTAATTAGCGCTTACCTGTACTTCAGAAATATCTTCCTAGCAGTGGACTTCTGGCGTTTCCTTCACCAAAGGCGCATCTTGGACGGGACCAATGGGCCAAACTACTGGTAACTGAACAGGCATGGGACTTGGTTTGGGTCGAATCTCCCCAAATGACAAGCTTTTTGTGGCCTTTTTCCTTCCTTCATCCGTTACATGGCGAAGAGATTTCAACGGCGCAGCAACACTTGGCGAGATTGACGAGTTTGTGGAACGCCTCGCTTCGGCCGGTTATTTGCTGTAAACTTTTCTTTCAATGAATGCTGGAGAATTTTAATCTCCTCTCGGATCTTTTCAAGGCGCTTAACATCTCGATAGCAGCGCTCGTTGCAGATGGTAACTGTCCATGTTTACACTCGAGAGAGGGACATCCATTATGTTGCAAATTCTGTTTCGCAAATCAGACACTTTTCCATTTAATCTAGTTTTCTTCCCAGAGTCGGGAAGCTCACAGCCACAGAATACGCATCCAGTATTCGTTTGAAATTTTTTGGGCGTATCCTTGCTTGCACATTCGCCATCCATTACAACACTGCGTATTTGCGCGCGAAATAAGAGCCTGGTTTTCACTAGCGACGCAAGCATAAGCACAAGCATAAACTTATGCGCCGGTGAGGACAGCCGTGACATAAGCATAAGAATATCAAAACCTTGCGTTCTTCTTATGCTTATGCCTATGCTTGTATTGCTGATATTTCCACTGAGGACATGGCTTAAATAAGGAACATTTGGAGTCTGATTTCACATCCGGTGACATCTGAGACGCATAAATTACAGTCAAGGTCGCCGGGTCAAGCGTCCAGCCGTTCTCTCTCGGGGAGGAAAGCCCGGACCCGAGTGAGCGGCGGAAATCGAGCCTATTTGACACGTAATGAAGGTCAAGCATTCATAATAGACATTGTTATATACCAAAACTTTCACTCAACAAAACGAGCACAGCGATTGGTTGATTCTTGGTCACGTGCCCCTGACCAAATTCAAATGTATCCTAATTCCGCAGTTGTTGCCCGCCGGATACAACAGCACGTGATTAGTGCATGACTAAAAAGTGGCATGATCTTCAGCACGTGCTCACCCCAGCTTGATTGACGAGGGCGGACCTTAGAACACTGCCAGTTTTAAACGATAATACAAAAGTACAAAAGTGATGGAACCTGCGACTAAAAGGAAATGTTTTTCTCGAGTATCAGCCGAAGAAATTCAGCATCTAATAGGAGGAAAAGATTCAGAAAATACAGGAAAGGTATATTTTACTTTTTCAGGTACTTTTAAACATTTTTAAATTATTCATTCAGAAGGTTTGTGAATAAAAACGTGTTCTTGTAGTGCCGTCTCTGTTTGTTTGTTTGTTTATTTTGCTGTGATTGTTGAAGGGAAAGTCTCGGTATATAACAAAACACTTAATGTATGGTTCCTCGGGAAACTAGTTAGTTTTGTTTTTCCTCGAGTCCTGATGTTATAGGACTCTCGGGAAAACAAAACTAACTGTTTCCCTCGGGACCATACATTAAGTGTATAATATTCGTATCCTCGGTAATGAACTGGGTCTAGCATGAAGTTGAGGCTCATGCGGGGGAATCTTTTCATATGTAAATGGCTATAAATGATGTATTTCCCCGGATAAGCCTCCACTTCATGCTAGATCCAGTTCATTACCGAGAATACGGTAAAACATGAATATTAATGAGACAAATAAAGCTGAAATAGTTTGGAAATCGGAACTTAATGTAATAGCATACTGTATCATACAAATGAACTTCATGCAAAAACTTTGGCCTAAAACGTTTGCTCTTTGAAAGGAAACAACCCCTTTTATATATAACCATAACCTAAACCTGATAACCTAAATTTAAAAAAAATATATTCTTAATGATAGTTTCTAGGGATTTTAATCATGTCTTGACTGTCTTGTTAATATTCACGAACACCTCTGGGACCAGAGGGAATAGTCCGGATAATTAAGAAGTGCGCATAATCGAGGTTCGACGGCCCTCGCGTTGTTTCGAGACCTATTCTGTTTTCGGTATAAACGCAACAGTACTCCTCATTCTGCTCCAGACGGCAGAATGAAAAGAGTAAGGTTTACTTGGAATTCGCACAATATTCGTCCTTCTGGAAAACTTTTGGTGGGAAATCATGGTGGCCACCGAGCCAGTGACTTGGCACCGGAAGCTCGATCCAGACTCTTTTGCGCGCAGGTCTCAAGTCACCTGCGGCAGGAGCATTTCGTCATCAGATCATGCGCACTTTTGTAAAACCATATTACTCTCTTATTCCTAAACTTGGCTACAAATAAACAGAGTAAAAACGAGCACATAGGCCATAAAAATGCTAGCCTGCGTGGTAGGCGTTCCGTCTCCTTTTTCCTCCCCCCCCCCCCCCCCCCCTCCTCCCTTTCTTCGCCTGCCACGCCAATCTCGTACCCAGAGTCCTCAGGCTCTTTGGCCAGCGGTTTGTCGCCAGGAGAGACTCTGGGATAATGGGGAAAATAATCAAGTTTTTGATTGGCTGGCCCGTAACGGCTTCCATTGTTTACCCCAGATTTTTTGGGAAAATGGCGGTACATTATCCTAGAGTCACTCCGGGCGTCCACCCGCTGACCAAACAGCCCGAGGACTCTGGGTACGAGATTGCTGCCACGCAGGCTATAAAAATGCGAACACTAAGAAGTAACCAGAAAACATAAGACGTGCCGATATTAATGTTTTGTTGGCAGGAGGAAGTTTTGAGCCCTTGCATCCAAAGCCTGTGGATGGGTTTGACATTTGGGAGACAATCTCGACTGGAAAACCTTCACCAAGAAATGAAGTGCTCATTAACATTGACAGTTCTCAGGGAGCTGCCTTGCGTGTTGGCGACATGAAGATCTTGCTCAATGTTCCTAATGTCACGTGGTTCAAGCCACCTGAGCTGAAAGATGGGTTCAACGAACAAAACTTTGAGTCGGAGTCATTTGCAGAAAATCTCAGTGGACAGCTGGAGTTTGATTTGTTAAAGGTCAGTCTATTTTGTTTCACCCTTATTTTCCAGTGTGGGCTGACTTGGCGAACACAAAAGCAAAAGAAAGAATGAAAAGTAAAACAGCGTAAGGAACGTGGCCTACTATTCAGAGTTTCGAAGGTTTAAGTTTATTTGTGTCGAGCACAAGGAAGGCAAAAGTGCACATTGGGACCAACAATGCAACCAGGACGCACAATTTTCCAAATCCCCTTCGGCTTCCTCCCCTCCACCCCCCTCCGCAAGTCCCAAACTTATTTTGCCACCTTTTTTGGACCACTCAGTCCAACAATGAGTGGCGTCTCTTCTCCTGGGAAACAGACATTCGGGTGTGGAAAAACACCGTCCGTTGATTTATAAACAACATTTCAAAGAAACAAGCGGAGTTAATAGAATCAAATTATGCTCTTTTAAATCAGTAATTATCTTTCATTTATGAAGTTTTTTATTCACAATGTTTTGCTTACTATTTCATTTTATGTTCTACTGTTTCAGGTGCGCACGTGCGTCCCGTGCGTACTTCCCTACAATATTCTTTATTTAATGGTTGCCTTGCCTGTTATTTCTTGGCCTTAAGGGGCCGACCATTTAACTCTTGACGGGGCTGGGGGTGGATGATTTCTGGTCAGCAATAATTTTTTTTTCTAGCAACATGGTGGGCAGGATATTTTTTTCCCTTCGTGCTGTATTTTTTTTCTATTACATTTGTGCTGCATTTGCGCTTGCAGGAAATTTTGTTTTCAAAATCCCCCCCCCCCCCACCCCCCGCCACTCAAGAGTTAAATGGTCGGCCCCTAAATTAGTTGTGTAAACGCTGCCCTGATTACATGGCTCGACTTCCAGAACAAATCTTCTTAGGGCCTCTTCATATCAGCCCGGTTGACCGGGCTGGCTCGGTTAGCGGGATGCATTTTATCATCTATTCACATGGGAAAATACAGCCCGGTTACCGTGATGAAAAGTGGTGACGCGACCATTCACGCATGAAATTCAACGAACAAGTCTGGTGAGAATTTTTCCCTTTTATCAGTTTTAGAAACCTCAAAATCCTTTATCTTTACTTTAACTATAAAAAAAAATATTCCGAACTATAAATAGAAGAAAAAAGAAGTCAAAATCAAATACTGTCCGTTCTACTGACGAAAATGCATTGCATTATTTTCATCCTGGTAACCGGGCTGGAGTGTTGATATGGAAAAAAATCCAGCCCGGTTACCGAGATCTCGGTTGGAAAAACCGAGATCTCGGCAACCGGGCCAGCCCACCCTCTCATATGAACACGTAGAAATTTTTACAAAGCATTTAGTGGTAAGGCGAGATCTCGGGAACCGGGCTAGCCCGGTCAACCGGACTCATATGAAGAGGTCCTTAAAAAGGCGTTTGCGATTACATGAAGAGAATTTCAGCCCGGACGAAATTTCAACCCAAGCTTAAATTTCTAGCCCGGTTTGTGAAACTGGGCTGGAAATTTCAGTTTGGGATGAAGCGCTGAAGAACCTCATGTAATCTCATTCAAATTTCAGCCCCGGCTGGAAAGTCTGTTTGGGCATGTGCGGTGATGGTGTTTTTGAGGCCATTTTGTTTTTGTACAAATTGGAGGAGCCGAGAAGAAACTGTGCCTCGTATGAGTGAAGAGGCTGAGTGGGCTGGGATGGGGGGGATGTGAAGTGGGTTGGGTGGGATGTGAAGTGGGTTGGGTGAGGCAGCCTAACACCCATGATGATATTTCAATCCGAGCTGAGATTCGCAGTGTAATCGCAACAAAATTTCTGCGCGGTGGGCGGGGCGAAATTTCAGCCCGGGCTGAAATTCGCCGTGTAATCAGGCCCTAAGGGCCTCTTCATATGAGCCCGGTTGACCGGGAAGACTCGGTTAGCGGGATGAATTTTATTATCTGTTCCTATGGCAAATTACAGCCCAGTAACCGTGATGAAAAGTGGTGACGCGACTATTCACGCGTGAAATTTAACGAGCAAGTCTGGTGAGAATTTTTAGCTTTTAACGGTTTTAGAAACCTCAAAATCTTTTATCTTTACTTAAACTATCAAGAAAACTTATTCCGAACTATAAATGGAAGAAAAAAAGAAGTCAGAATCAAATACTGTCCGTTCTACTGACGAAAATGCATTGCATCATTTTCATCCCGGTGACCGGGCTGGAGTGTTCATATGGCAAAAATTCCAGCCCGGTTACTGAGATCTCGGTTGGAAAACCGTGGTAAGGCGAGATCTCGTGAAACGGGTTAGCCCGGTCAACCTGGCTCATATCCGCTCTTTGGTCTGATTCTTCTCCTAATCGGTGTTTTCTTATGTTTGTGCTTATTCGAATGTTGCAGGATCAACATGAGAATCGACAATCTGCACGGATCGAAGTAGCTCTTTACAATTTAACAGCTGACCCTAACGAACGCAATGACATAAGTAGCAAGTTCCCCGATGTAGTGACAAAGCTGAAGAAACGAATGACGTATTTCGTGAACAGCACAGTCACACCACTCAACAAGCCATCTGATCCCCAAGCAAGAGTAGCCGCGAAAAAGAATAATTGTTGGGGACCGTGGCAAGACGAAAAAACAACTAGCTGTACACCTTTGCTCAGAGGAATTAAAACTGAACTTAAAATGTTAATAGACCCCTCCATTGTTTTTGCACCATCTTGGTTTGGAATAAAACATGGCTAGAATTAATTAGATAAACGGGATTTTGATCTACTTTGAAGCTCTACCATAAATCCAACAAATTACCGATAAAAGCACAGACAAACTTACCAGATGGACCGCGGATAAAGATGGACCGCGGATAAAGATGTATGTACCTTCCTGTAAGGAATGGGCCTTTGTAGTCGTGGATATGCGAAGCGTAGGAACGACTATTTTTGGGGGTCAGATTATACAAATTTGTCACTCACTCAGATGTAAACAAATTGATATGTCAACGTCGGGACAAAATAGATATCCATTTTCCGAAAAATTGCCGGAACAACTCTATCGGCGTCCGAAGTATGTCTAAGGAGCAACAGTCGAACCGATGAACGGAATGAAAAAAGTAAAGTAAAGTAACTTTATTTCAGCTCGGATCGAACGAATAGACGGCAAAACGAACGTTCGATCAAACAGCCGGACGGCGAAAGAAATTATAAACAATATTCCGTCACAAGCGCAGCTTCTCCCACGTTCATCCAATTCACGATCTGTGGAAAAAATATGAGCCGTTCAACCCAAGATATTTTCCAAGTGTGCACAGAAATTGATGACGGAAAGTTTTGAAAAAAAGCATTGGAAATAATATTCTAACCACAGGTGGCCCAAGCTCGATATATGAGTATCTGTACTGTACTATATTACACGAGAGACGAAATATAAGGATGTGTATGGGGAAAACGGTTTTTCTCAAAATTCAAAAAAATATTTACGATTCCAAATAAAAAATAGCTTACCCTGCTTCAGTCTTGTGTTTCTTTGTCTCTGGTGTGGATTCTAGGTCGATTGAGCTGCCGAAATTATGTAATTTTTTGGGCTAAACGTTCTTGATTTTGGTAACTTCACTTCAGTCTATTTCAATAATTTAGAAAAATACACAACCCGCATGTAGCAAAGCTAATCGAGGCCGGTTGTGTAACTTACAATCAAACTTGAGAATAATGCGAGAATAATGCTGCTGACGTGATTTCCAAAAGTCGTAAATAACCCAGCTAATGAAACTAAACCCAGCTAAAGAAACTAAACACCGTATTGAACTCTGTGCATCGTATCAATATGCTCAATTGATCAAGGAGCCTACACGCGTCACCTCAAGTTCTAAATCACTTATCGACTTATTTCTTACCAATGAGCCCGACAAATTTGTTACATCAGGCGTGTCTCAAATTGGTTGCAGCGATCACAGTCTAATCTATGTCTCTAGAAAATTAACATGCCCTAGGTCGTTCCCCCGAATCATTGAATCGAGACAATACAAAAATTTTGTGCCCGATAACTTTATGAATGACATGGCGCTGGTACCTTGGGACATAATAGAGCAAATAGATAATCCTACTAGAGCGTGGGAGGTGTGGAAACAATCATTTTTAGCAGTAGCCAACCTTCATGCACCTGTTAAGAAAAGGAGAGTTAGAAACTGTAAGGCTCCCTGGCTCACCCCTGAAATCAAGCGATTGATGTGGGAAAGAGACAGAATAAAGCGAATTGTAACCGTCATCAATGATCAGTTAAAATGGGCGGAGTACAGACGACTTAAGAATCGAGTAAACCATTCTATTAAAACCTGCAAGAAGAATTACTATCACTCTTACTTCGAGGATAACGTTGGAAAAGCAAAAGCGACTTGGAATGGAATTAATACACTATTATCGCGAAAGAAAAACTCTGCTCCGGCGTCAAAATTGATTATTGGTGACACGGTGATAACTGACCCTCATGAGCTAAGCAACGCTTTTAACAGGCATTTTACCGATATTGGCCCCAATTTAGCGGCAAACATAAATCCCCCTCGAGTCAGTTTTCGTGATTTTGTAGAATCTTGTGAGAGCACCTTCGAGCTTGAATTACTTACTATTGACGGACTGCGCAAACTTGTGAACGATATCCCTCTAGGCAAGGCTGATGGCCTCGATGGTATTCCAACTTGCCTCCTAAAGTTATCATTTTCATTCATTACGTCTTCCCTGACACATATTTTTAATTTAGTTATTTCCACTGGAATCATTCCCAAAGATTGGAAGAGTACTAGAGTAACTCCAATTTTCAAAGCTGACACGAAGGTTGACCCAGCCAATTACAGACCTATTTCTGTACTTTCTGTAATAGCCAAACTCATTGAAAAAGCCATTTTTAATCAGGTATATACATATTTAAATGACAATAAGCTACTTTCGAAATATCAGTCTGGCTTTAGACCTATGCACTATACTCTTACAGCTCTTAATGATATCACAGACAATTGGTATCTTAACATCGACGATGGTTTGACAAATGCCATTCTGTTTATTGATTTAAAAAAGGCATTTGATACTATTGACCATGAGATCCTTCTGTCAAAATTGGAGCTGTATGGGTTTAAAGGTGCAAGTCTTAATCTTTTCCGAGACTACCTCTCTGATAGAACTCAGGTTACAGTTATAAACAACGTAAATTCTGAAACTAGCTTCATAAGTTGTGGGGTGCCTCAAGGCTCAATCCTCGGTCCCCTACTATTCCTACTGTACATTAACGATCTCCCAAACTGTAACCTTCTATCAGATGTGAGGATGTACGCCGATGACACTAATCTTACGTTTGCCTCCGAAGACCCTGAAGAGCTGTTTTCATCCCTGACTCACGATTTAGGCAATCTGATTCAATGGCTTGATTGTAACCGTCTAAGTCTTAATGTCCTCAAAACTAAGTGTCTGTTTATAGGCACAAGGCACAAACTCTTATTGCTCCCTAGTGAACCTCACATATGCCTTGATGGGCATTCAATTGAAAGAGTCAATAGTTACAAATGCCTAGGCGTTCAGGTTGATGAAACACTCTCGTGGGAAGCTCACATCTCCGAAGTCGTCGGTAAGGTTGCTAAAGTACTTGCTGCCCTCAGGAGGCTAAGACCGATATGTCCCCAGAGTACCCTAGTCACAATTTACAAGTCATTGATTCTTCCGCATCTCGATTATTGCAGTGCTGTCTGGGGCTGCATCGGTAATGGCCTCAGCCAAAAACTAGAGAAACTACAAAACAGGGCTGCACGCATAATAACAGAGTCTAGTTGGGATACCAGATCTGCCGAGATTCTTCATGCCCTTAAATGGAATAGCCTCGCTGACAGACGTGCAAAACAACTGAAATCTTTAATGTTCAAAACTGTAAATAACCTTGCACCCGAATACCTGTCTGATAAATATAATTCGCCAGCGTTAATACCATCCACAGACATAATCTTCGAGGTGCGCAACATAACTTGTTTATTCCGCGGCCGAACACTGAGGCCCTCAAGAAGAGTTTTCGTTATAGGGGCGCAGTAACATGGAACAGTCTGTCAGCGGAGGCTAAGCACGCCACTACTTTAGATAGCTTTTATTCCGCTATTGTACATTAGTAACTTCTTAACTTAGTTTAGCATTTCTTATAGGATTTTTTAACAATGTCTGTAATTTAGTCTTGGCTTTTAAGTACTAGGTTTAATGCGCACGGCTCTTTAGAAGACCACTTTTTAGTGATAAGGATCCCGTGGATAAATAAAGTTCATTATTATTATTATTATTATTATTATTATTATTATTAGTTACTTTTCAGATGATTACATGCCCGGAAGTGGTTTCTTCAGAGATTTTGTAATTTGAATAATATCGTGTAAAATGTAAAGTGTATCGTTTCGCTGACGTCATAATAATAATAATAAAATAATTTATTACATTTAATATAACGCTTTAACTATTAAAATTTTCTAAAGCGCTTTACAATATGAACAAGAAAATATATACAATAAATTGACAGAAATAATAATAGTAATAAGAATATAAAATTACAAATTAAAATCATTTGCTTCAGTTCGCGCCTAATTTTCGAGCCATTCCGCGGAGAGCGGGAAAACGCTTTGACGAATTCACATGAAGGTCAGGTTTAAGGTTTCTTCGTTGAAGATCGTTCGTTTCTTTGTGGAGTCCGTGGACTTTAAAGGTTCAAGAAAAAGTGAAAAACTTAGAAGGTGACTAAAGGTCAAGCGGCCGTCAAGAAAAATCAATAAAGACAGCGAGAGAAGTCATTGACGTATTATTTGTCTGGACGGATAATGCGTCTCTAGTACAAAAGGGACCAGTTGGATGTATTGAGACTCGGATCCCTAGATTGCCCTACGACATCTTCGGAGGAAAGGCATTGCTGTGGTTTAACTTAGAAAAATGTCTTAAGGTGCAACACTTTGCACTTTGCTTCGTTTAATTGAAAACGATCAGCCTGCGTGAGACTTGTCTGTGGTTCGTCGAGTGAAACTTTGATGCTGTTAAAATTTTACTTTGAACAATTTCGGGCTTTAGTCGCGTCATCCGTTGCATCGAGATCCTGTAATACGTATGACGAAGAAGTAGGGGCCTAATTTGATATTCAGGGGTAAAACGCTTGCGTCAACTTCATTCGCTGTTACCAGTTCGTCAGTGAGTCAAGAGTCACCTTAACTTTCCAAACGAGCAGTGTAATAATTACGAGTAGTGTCTTATAAATTACGTAGTTAAAGGCCTTCTTGACATCAAACAGAGCGATCCGTACTCTGCACGCTTCACTCGAACAGTGTTTTTCTTCTCTCTCTTGGTCATGTAAGCTAATTTTTACGCCATGTGATTTCGCCACAACTCGGTCTACGAGAGCAAATCATCAGTACAAACTCTATGTCAAACCAGCAAGACTTAATTGTTATAAACATTCATTTTTTCGTTAGGATTGTCAAATTATGGAATGAGCTACCGGGTGATATTGTAGAAGCTGATAGCTTTCAGCATTTTTTTTTATCTAAGTTCAAATTGTACTTAAATATTTGATTGTAAAGTTCTTGATTTATATTTTTCATTTTTTAGGGAGTTTTCATATAGAGTTAACCTCTTAACTTCCTTTTCTAGAAGCATTTTTTTCTTCTTATACGCATAATCAATTTTTCTTCTGTAATTATGCGCATATAATCAACTTGTGACGTCTCCCTTGTTTTTACTTCCTTTGACCTCTCTTCTTGGATTCTTGTACGACAACAATTTTACCATGGTGGCATTTGAGAGCTTAACCAAGAACGACGGGCAACAGAGGAACAAGCGTCACTTAAAAATGCTTTACTTGAACTAATTCGGGATGACTGTAAAATGTGGGTAAATTATGTGGGAGTTAAATTAGTAACAACAGCGTTTGAAGTTGAAAAAAAAAAAAACAGAAGGAAAGTTCACTGTCGATGTTTAAGCTCCCGATGCAAATGACTTCGGTAGTCAGAGAAAATAGAAAGCAGCGACAAACAAAACACAAGAAAATTAAACAGAAAACGAAGAAAGAAAAAAGAGCTAGGAAAAACTTGCGTTATTCTTTGCTAGGCGCTGGAAAATGATTGTCTTTCTAGCAAACCATGCAAGGCCAGGGCCGGGGCCGGGGCCGCCGCGGGTAGGTAGCGCGTGTTTGTGTGAACTTTACATCATAAAAGCTGATGTTAACTGCCCACTTCGATATCTTCATCATTAGCATATTGCGCGAGATATCGAGTTCTCGAATGTTGCGTCCGTTTTGGCCGTCATTCCCGCAACATCACGCTCAGCGAAACGTTCGTTCAGCGGAATCCGGCAGTTGAAGACTCACCTTCGTAACACCATGGGGCAGCATAGACTCAATAGCCTTGCTATCATCTGCATTGAGCGCGTCTATAGAAATCAAGTCATTGTCAACAGTATGGACAGGATGATTGACATTTTCGGACAACGCCATGGAAGGAAGAACTTTTTCTTTTAATACATTTTAGATTACATTGAGACTGTTGATAGAATTAACTATGCAAGCTTTCAATTTAATTATTTTTCCAATGATGGCAGTTTCATTAGATGCGAAAATGGTGAACGTCTGCGTTTGCATCCCGATTTCAAACCTCACGCTTTCGGTCATTGCGTAATTTTTACGGGTAAGAAAGTCCCCCCCCCCCCCCAAGTCCGAAGGTGCCCTTACGCCTACGGGCACAAGACGCATTATGCCTCTAGACGAACTATCTTGTTTAGTGCGTCTTTGAAGACGTGCTAGAGCGGATAGTTCGCTTAGACGCATAATGCGTCTTGTGCCCGTCTTTATACTGGTCGAACTAAACAGACGCACTACAGATGTTTGTCCAAGTTCGTCTCAGACGAATTATTCGTCTCATGTAGTTCGTCCCGTCTTTACACTAGTCTTTAATCTATTCGCTCCGACGAAGGGCTAACGCGCGAAACGTCAGCTAATCGAATCCCTGTATGGTGGTCAATATACAGTATCAACTCCGTTGATAAACCATATTTTCGGATAAAATGACATACGCATTATTTGTCTGGACGGATAATGCGTCTCTAGTACAAAAGGGACCAGTTGGATGTATTGAGACTCGGATCCCTAGATTGCCCTACGACATCTTCGGAGGAAAGGCATTGCTGTGGTTTAACTTAGAAAAATGTCTTAAGGTGCAACACTTTGCACTTTGCTTCGTTTAATTGAAAACGATCAGCCTGCGTGAGACTTGTCTGTGGTTCGTCGAGTGAAACTTTGATGCTGTTAAAATTTTACTTTAAACAATTTCGGGCTTTAGTCGCGTCATCCGTTGCATCGAGATCCTGTAATACGTATGACGAAGAAGTAGGGGCCTAATTTGATATTCAGGGGTAAAACGCTTGCGTCAACTTCATTCGCTGTTACCAGTTCGTCAGTGAGTCAAGAGTCACCTTAACTTTCCAAACGAGCAGTGTAATAATTACGAGTAGTGTCTTATAAATTATGTAGTTAAAGGCCTTCTTGACATCAAACAGAGCGATCCGTACTCTGCACGCTTCACTCGAACAGTATTTTTCTTCTCTCTCTTGGTCATGTAAGCTAATTTTTACGCCATGTGATTTCGCCACAACTCGGTCTACGAGAGCAAATCATCAGTACAAACTCTATGTCAAACCAGCAAGACTTAATTGTTATAAACATTCATTTTTCGTTAGCATTGTCAAATTATGGAATGAGCTACCGGGTGATATTGTAGAAGCTGATAGCTTTCAGCATTTTTTTTATCTAAGTTCAAATTGTACTTAAATATTTGATAGTAAAGTTCTTGATTTATATTTTTCATATTTTAGAGAGTTTTCATATAGAGTTAACCTCTTAACTTCCTTTTCTAGAAGCATTTTTTTCTTCTTATACGCATAATCAATTTTTCTTCTGTAATTATGCACATATAATCAACTTGTGACGTCTCCCTTGTTTTTACTTCCTTTGACCTCTCTTCTTGGATTCTTGTACGACAACAATTTTACCATGGTGGCATTTGAGAGCTTAACCAAGAACGACGGGCAACAGAGGAACAAGCGTCACTTAAAAATGCTTTACTTGAACTAATTCGGGATGACTGTAAAATGTGGGTAAATTATGTGGGAGTTAAATTAGTAACAACAGCGTTTGAAGTTGAAAAAAAAAAAAAACAGAAGGAAAGTTCACTGTCGATGTTTAAGCTCCCGATGCAAATGACTTCGGTAGTCAGATAAAATAGAAAGCAGCGACAAACAAAACACAAGAAAATTAAACAGAAAACGAAGAAAGAAAAAAGAGCTAGGAAAAACTTGCGTTATTCTTTGCTAGGCGCTGGAAAATGATTGTCTTTCTAGCAAACCATGCAAGGCCAGGGCCGGGGCCGGGGCCGCCGCGGGTAGGTCGCGTGTGTTTGTGTGAACTTTACATCATAAAAGCTGATGTTAACTGCCCACTTCGATATCTTGATCATTAGCATATTGCGCGAGATATCTTTTTTGTCTGTGACTATCGTGGGACTCCCCAGTTTGAACACCCTTCCGAGTGAAATGGAGGTTGTGTCGTTTCGCACTGTTTTAGTTCTTCTCACCGCTTTGTTCATTGGAAGTGTTCTGTCACATGCATCACGTAACTCCAAACCTCCTCACATTCTTTTTATCCTCGCGGATGATCTCGGCTGGAGCGATGTCGGTTTTCACGGATCTGTCATTAGAACTCCAAACATTGACAGGCTTGCTAGAGAAGGTGTGATATTGGATAACTACTACGTACAGCCATTGTGTACTCCGACAAGATCGGCTCTGATGACAGGAAGATACCCCATACACACAGGTAAGCATTGTAAGCGTAAGCAAAAATAACCTGCGACCAGGCGTTCGTAATTGGGGAAGCACATACAAAAGAAACGAAGAACAGCTGATCGCAGGTTAAAGCAAAGAGTTACAGCCCGAGCGTGGTGATAATATGATAACAACCCGCTTAGAAGACACATTATTTGATGCCTATTGAGAATGTAGCCAATAGAATTATTTTAATTTTTACAACTTTATCTTGTGCACAAGTTAATACAGGATCTCTCATACTCATTAAATTTTTTATCATTTTCCTGTAAATATTTAAATTTTATTAGTATAGTGTATATCATTAGTGCTACTATTTTCCTAGTGTCCCTAATTAGCCTATCAACGCTAAACACATCGACACTTAAATAAAGGTCTTACTTACTTACTAATGTAGCCTCTTTTACCGAGAAGCTATCTAATTTTTTAACCTATTAAAAAAGGTTATATATTATATCATTTTGAAAGTTCGTGTACCTTGCATCGGGGCTGCTTCGAATTTGATGTGCCCTTTGTTTAAGTTTCAGAATTCTGATGACATTAGATGAAAAAAAGCGTTAGGGTTCGGTAGCGTAGCTTTATTCCATCTTAGGGATATGAGGTTAGTTAGTCCTCTAGCAGCATACATACTAGTTATGCAACGCTTTCGAGTGGTATACCGTGGAATATCCCACGAGTCACTTGTATTTTCTTGGTATACACACGAGCCTTAAGGCGAGTGTGTATGCAAAGAAAATACAAGTGACGAGTGGGATATTCCACGGTATACCACGAGAAAGGGTTGCGTAACTATTTTATACCATACCATAGAAAATACAGTAGCCAGCAAGGCCAGCATAAGCGGGAATCTCAAAGCACGATGGGAAGGTTGGGTGTGATACCGTTGAATTGCATTGATCGATGGGAAGGTTCGGTGGAATACTAACGAATTTACAACGGCTTTCCTGCATTCTGATTGGCTGTATTTTCTATGGCATGGTATAAATGCTAATATGTCTTTGAGAATGATAAAAAAAATGAAATTGCAATATGATAATACGTAGAAAACATTCAGTAACAGCAGTATAGAATGAAAAACTGAAACGACAAATTCAGTTCTCTCGGTATCGACTAGTAACGCACCATCAAATTGCGTTAAATTTTAATTGTCTAATAGCGTCTTTGAAGACCTTCAGTGACGTTAGTGATCGTATTTTCCCCGGTGAGGAATTCTGCTTTGGCAGTTTTCAGTGGGGCCCTGCAAATAAAACAACATGAATAAAAGTAAGGATAATTTTCCTGTCTTTGTTGATTTTTTCCAGGCCTACAGCATGATGTAATTCACCCAGATAACCCTTTTGGATTGCCATTGGAGTACAGCATTCTTCCTCAAGAATTAAAGAAAGTTGGTAGGTCCCGGTCTCTCTTCGACTTGATAACGGTTGGCATGTCCTTTTTGCGTCTCCTGAGTCAGCAGCCTTTCGGGCTTTGTCACTGCCGTGGGCATATGATCACGCTTACGAGTTTCTGTATCCCCGCGCTTTTAGAGCGGTTTTCAATTGAGTGTCAAAAGTAATTCTGGTTTTACTTTGGTTTTGCATTGCTTCGCTCTGTGATTGGCTAAGAAAACTCCCGCCACTTTCTCAACCAATGAGAAGTAAAACCAAAACCAATCACGACTTGCACGCGCGTATTTTCCCGCGCTTTGCGCCGGCTACATGTAATTGCTTCGCATTCTGATTGGCTCATTGCGCTGTTTGTTTCTGTTGTGATTGGCTGGAGTAATTGCTTTGGTTTTGGTTTTAAGACACTCAATTGAAAAGCGCTCTATAACAGAAATAGGAATTAAAGACCTTGTCGATCATCGAAGTTATGAACTAACGGCTTTAGCAAGTAGCGAGAAGAAAGCCTGAAAAAATTAGGCTTGTAGGGAGTAGAGTCAGCCCATGACCTCTGCGATCCCGGTACAGTGTTCCAACAATAGGTTTTCTGTGAATGATATATGAAATAAATCATACATGAACTGCGGAAATGAAATCAAATGAAGAATGATCCTCGCAGTTGTGAACGCAATTTATGCAATTGCGAAAAGAAGCCTGAAAAAAATTCAGGACTTAATAGGTTTTCTCGTCGCAACTGCTAAAGTACCGTTTACAAATGCGATGATCCACAGCGCGTTTTATCTTTCGCCCTCGGTTCAACTGAATATATGATTTTCGTATCTAAGGAAAGGAATACTTAAACTGATAGGTTGATAATCACAAAATGGCAGATCGACAGGGAAAAAGATGAACGAGATAATGGTTCGGTTTTTTTAGTACTTCTTTACTAGTTTACCAAAACTATACACAAGCATCCTTGGCTACAGATGGCGAGGATTGCAACATGAAAAAAATAGGCACTCTGAGAGAGCATGTGGCTACCGGACCGCCGACCATTTAGCTCAGTTGGTACAGTACCAGACTGCTGTGCGTGAGGTCGCGGGTAGAAACCCCTGCTTGACCAACACTTAGGTTATTTAAATAACTGCCTTTGCAATAACATCTGCGAATGGTTAGACTTTCTAGTCTTCTCGGATAAGGACGACAAGCCGTAGGTCCACACTTGTTCCTTCTGATCTATGGGACGTTAAAGAACCTTCACACTGTTCGAAAAGAGTAAGGGACGTATAGTTCCCGGTGGTGTGGCCTGGTCTTTCATATATCATATCATATGTTGATCTAAACATAAAGGGCATTTGATCGTTACGTCATGGAAAATGCGCTATACCGTTTTCTCTTGGCTATACAAATTCATAAATTGTTGTTGTTGTTGTTGTATATGCACGCTTTGCGGCCCTATCTTGCCACCACGAACTTTCAGTCACTCGGACAAACATGGTTTTCTAGGGGCATTTGGTAATGATTAAAGGTACTTTAACGTAAATCACCATTGTTGTTTTGTTTGGCCGAGATTGAATTTATTCCTATTTCACAAACAGGTTACGCCACGCATTTGGTGGGAAAATGGCATCTTGGTTTTCACAAGTGGGCTTATGTTCCAACAAGAAGAGGATTTGATTCCGCGTTTGGCTTCTGGGACGGTTCACAGAATCACTACACCCACTCGGTCGGGGGATTTTTAGATTTTCGCGATGGCGAAGAACCTGCGAGAAACTGGACCGGTACTTACGCCATGTATGCCTACATGGAGGTAACTTGTGCAATCAGGTGGAATTTTTATAATCCGTTTCCACACCGATCGTGTTATAAGATTCTAAGCTGTGGGATAAAGGGAAATTTCTGAAAATGTCTCGTCTTCAGTCTCTCTTTTTCGCTTCAATATCTCCTTTTTCTGGAGCCTCAGTATCAGCTATTTAACTTCGGTACACTAGTCAAAGCGAGATTTGTATAATGCAAGAGCTCAGTAGAGTTCCCAAGAGTTGGCTCCTATGGGAGTTGCACAAGTTTCCTTCAACTCTCAGTTCTTGGACCAAACGAGCACAAACGTTCGTTACAGTTGGCCGGGAGCTGACTCAGACAGACAGACAG
>JAEMWC010000678.1:197500-202500 GCA_016490735.1 Pachyseris speciosa
ATGAAAGGATAGGGATTTCACGAGTCGAAGTATATGAAAGGATAGGGAAATCTGTCATTTAGGTATTTAAAAGGACTTCATTGAAATATTTCGAAAACACATACCTTATGACTGTACTGTCAGGTTCCAATGGAAGGTATACGAAAGGGGTACCATTTGTCAATGGAAGGTATACGAAAGGGGTACCCTCTTAAAAATGGTCTATAAAAGGGTAAGGGGCCGGATCTCGGGCGGAGCCTCCCCGTATTAAATTTTTTTAGTTCCTTCCGGGCCCCAGGGAGATGAACAGCATAAAAATAATACTCATAGAGAGAGTTTGGTTTGATCTAAGTATAACAACCCTGGGGATGTATTGTATAACAACTAAATGCGCTTTCCATTTGTCACAAATGCGCGCTAAGAACGGTCTCTTAAGTAGAACGCGCTAATTTGAAGGGCTACCTCAGCGAAGTTGCCAAACTTGCACATTCCGAAAATTATATGTTATTTGGAAGGAATTCGAAAAGACCAGTATGATACCGGTTATCCAAATTAGTGATCTTCATTTAGAAACGCCCTGAGACACATGGAGGATATTTGTCATGTAACTAAGCTCTCTGAGGACAAGTACAGTAAATTAAAGATGGCACATAAATACAATCTATATGAAGAAATATATAATTCAATATTAGACCTTTGTGGAAGTTATCATATTCAGCTAGAAAAGAAAAGACTCTGAAGAAAAGCATATCATAAAACCAAGGACCGTTGGAGGCATTGCATCACTTACTTTTCAAAGATAACATAACATTAAAACTTGGTCAGAAAATTTATAGACTCGTCGTTTCAGGTTATGGGACGACACGCTGGTCATATTTAGCACTGACAATGGTGGTTTACCAAGCTCTGGAGGGTTTAACTGGCCACTGCGTGGTACAAAACACACTGTATGGGAGGGAGGGGCCCGTGGGGCTGCATTTGTCTATGGCAATTTACTGGGGCAAAAAGGCGTGAAATGCAAAGAGCTGCTACACGTGACCGATTGGTATCCGAGTTTAATTAAGCTGGCAGGTGAGACAATTTTTCTTCGTCTTCAAACAAAACTTTGCTCATGTCGGTTGTTTTTGCTGTCATTTTTGTTGCTGTTATGACGACTTTGTTTTTTATTTATAGTACGTATGGCTGAAACCATTTTTTTGCCTTTCTCTCATGAAAATCATCTTTGTTAACGAGCTTAAGAACCTTAATCGTAGCTTAGTTAGCTCAGTTGATAGGCTTTATATATAATAGTACTGGACTGCTAAAGGTCGCGGGATCAAACCCCAGACGACTCAACCAGGGACTTAAGAATAACTGGTGAGATCATACTGGCTGTGTGCTCGACATCTGGCTTAGTTCAGATGCTCCGTGTCACTGAGCAGCGACGTTAAGCCGTTCTTTCCTTCACTATGACACCTAAAACTTGAACCCACCCACTGAACACAAAGAGTAGGGATCGTAGTTCCCGGTGCTGTGGTTTCCCTGTGGTCTGTCTTACTATATATACATGCACGGATTGGGTGGAAGCTGCGCGAGCCGGGATAACCACCTGTCCTGCTAATAGTGTAGGGAACTAAGATACAAGACGTAAGATCTTTAATCTTCGTTGGCAGGAGGAAGTTTTGAGCCCTTGCATTCAAAGCCTGTGGATGGGTTTGACATTTGGGAGACAATCTCAACTGGAAAACCTTCACCAAGAAATGAAGTGCTCATTAACATTGACAGTTCTCAGGGAGCTGCTTTGCGTGTTGGCGACATGAAGATCTTGCTCAATGTTCCTAATGTCACGTGGTTCAAGCCACCTGAGCTGGAAGATGGGTTCAAAGATTTAAAGGTAGAGTTTTTGTGACTTTCGTCAATTGCAGAAAATATGAATTCCTACTTGCTAAACGGTGTGCAGTTCATTTTGTTTCTTTGTAATTTTCCTGCCCACGCCGACTTGTTGCAAAAAGCAAAACCAAACAAACAGGACAGACTGCAGTGAACATGGCCGCTCTACAGCATGCATCAGGGCCAATAGCCCTGTCTCTTCTTGCCTCCTATTTCTTTTCCCTGTATCTGTTATTATCTAACTCGATGTTTGTTTAATGTTGCAGGATCAACACGAGAAACGACAGTCTGCTCGGATTGAAGTGGCTCTTTACAATTTAACCGCTGACCCCAACGAACGCGATGACATAAGTACCAAGTTCCCGGATGTAGTAACAAAGCTGAAGGAGCGAATGATGCATTACGTAAACAGCACAGTCACACTACTCAACAAGCCATCTGATCCCCAAGCAAGAGTAGCCGCGAAAAAGAATAATTGTTGGGGACCTTGGCAAGACTGAAAAAAAGTAACAGCTTTACACTGCTGTTTATAAAAGTTGGGGATATCCTATTGCCTTAATGCTGAACTTAGCTGTATAAGAGGGACACATCATTCTTTAAAGGGGAAGTATCATGGGGATTTGGGGTCATTTCAAAATCCAAAAACTGTTTTTTGTATTAATAGGGATCTTAAAATTATGGCCATATTTTTCTTATAAATTATTACCTAATTGTATTAAAGTTGGTACTGAGTTTCTCTGACTATAGATAGACTTTGTTGGAATGGGTTGTAACTTTAAAAAAGTTAGGTTAATTGTTTTCAAGCTCTCACATTTTCGTTTTCAATAGATCATGATTTGTTCCTCTCTTGGGAAGTCAGTTGATTTCGTTCTCTTGATGTTCCAGCAGTATTTTGCAACTAAGCAAAGGTATTATAGCACAGGTTTGGCCAATTAATTTAGGTCAAAATCCCCGTGATACTTCTCGTTTTATGTATGAAATATTATACACACATTCCAAGAAAAGAAAATAGTGCATGGGGACAACAATTAAATAAAAGCATCTGATGTACAATTATTGTCGGGTTTCTATTTTTCTTTTGAACATTGAAAACTTACCTGTCAAATTTTAAAGAATCAACACGAGGGTACAATTAACCTAAACTGGGGCCTGCAAAAATACCTAATTTAGCGCTAAACAAAATAAAAGAGAGACGTCTGTCCTTCTTACATCGGACGCATTGTGCTTCTGTTCGTGTTTCTTTGCAATGCCGTATATCCATAGACCCCTATCAACATATATCCCTTAAAAATTGCAAAATTGCTTTACAGCTCAACCATTGATAACAATAATTATAACACTTATAAAAAATATTTGAAAAAGAAGAAGAAAAAGAGAAACGCAACAACAACAACAAAATAGGTGCGTTCTTCGAACCCGAGTAGCTAGAACTTTTATCCTGATCCCGAAAGTCCACAAATCAGGCCAAAGTCAACCACCAACCTGCATCCCCCGTAAAATGCGTACACACCAACCATTATAATTTCTGCTGCTAGATCACGTCAGTTGAATTCCAGGAATAACTACGATTTTCCTTTTCACTGGGTTTCGTCGTTTGCTTTTGGAGAGCAAAATTCCAAATTTGTACGTATATAAATTATGAAGAAAGTTAGTAGGTTTGACTTTCTAGTCTGATTACCCAGAATGCACCTAGAAGCATAAGCCTGCGTGATCCAAACTTGTGACAGTTTGCAATTTCGTTAGCAAAGGCCTGCATAATATGTAATGCTTCTCTTCCATCGTCCCTTTTGCTAAGGTCCGATTCAGACGCTATAATTTTCATGAGCCGAACTTAATTCGAATTTGGACTGACCCAAATTAACAAAATTATGCTTGTTGATTCGGACATCGAACTTAATTTGCCGTTCCACAGGCGTCTGTAATACAGTTCCAGTTCCAGTTCCAGTTCTGAGTATAACTGCTTAAATTATAAACAATATAATAATTTATATATACAATTTATTCATTAGGTTCGGCACATGAAAATTACGGCGTCTGAATCGGGCCTAACCTAATCAATTAGCTATTAGATGAATTTTCCCAATGAGTGTTCCCAATTTCCCTGGAAAAACATAGCCAAACATTTCAAAGTCACTCTCATAAAGTTTTGTTAACTGCAGTATCTTCTGTTTAGGAATCTGCGAATAGTAATGCAGCAGCTCAGCGGTCGTACGAGACGCGCGGAATGGCGGGAAGGAAACGCGGTCTTCAATTCCCGCCACTTTTACCAAGTAAGGCGCGTCCTGTGTGAGATTTTCGTAATACCCAATGAAGTCGTAGGGAATAGCGCAGGGCTGACAAAGTTGGTCGAATGTTCTCCAATGTTCATCAAAATGTCGAGTTTTTAATATATAGTTAATGAATTCTGGAAACGTTACGTCGCTGCCTGTGTCTTGGGCGTGTTTTGTCGCATTGGCCCTGACTAGCTTGATGATTTTCCTGCCAATCATTTGATGAAAAACCCTGTTCTGTTTCAAAAACTTAGATTTGTAAGCTGAGAGCAAACGCTCAAATGGATCGCGAACAAACAAAAACGTGAAATAATTTTCGAGCATCTTAAGCGCATCCTCTGCACTGTATTGATTGAGCCGTTTGAATCCAGCGCTCTTGACATCACTAAGTGTTCGATTATCTTCATTTAATACGTACAATTCCTTTTTCCATTGAGAACTCGCAACTTTTGGGACAAAACAATAAATTATCTTCTTGCTGTGGAAGACCAGGTGATATCGAAGATCTTTACCAATTATCGAATCGTTTCTCTTGTATCTTTTGCAGTAATTTTGAACCAGTTTTCGCCGTTGATGCATTTGTGCTTTCATTGTTTCGCCCATAGATGACGCGGTGTTTTCGCTGTAGATTTTTTTTAATATTCCCATTCGCTCTGTAAAAAAGAAAATAAATTTAACATCATTCTCAAGCCCAAATTTTACCACAATTGCTAGTAATCTCGCAATCTTATTGGCTAATTTGCCGTTGTCGATAAGAGTCTAGACAACGCTGCTCGCGTCAACGTGTCGCGTAATGCCTTTTCTCAGCTCGCGCTCTGAAATTAACATTTTCTTTTACGATGATATTGTGGTAAATTAACAAATCGAATGTGGTTTAGCGTT
>JAEMWC010000678.1:212500-240000 GCA_016490735.1 Pachyseris speciosa
TTGCTATGGAAAGTTCCCAACGCTCATATCTTGGAAACCCTAACTTGCACAGGCAAGCTGTCTGGCTATGTTTTTATAATCAAAAAGGTTTACAAGATTTTTCGAGTCACAACCATATTTGGTAAGTCACGTGACCAGAACAGAAAAAGGCCTAAAACTCGAGTGGCGTACACTTCTGGATATCGAAAATGGTGCCATGGTTAACAATCGAAAAGGTGCAAAACTCTACGTATCGATTTTTGGAAATTCGCATTTTTCTGAGATTTATGACGTCATAAGCACGCAAATTCATACCATTTTGTCATTATCATTGCAGTTATGTACGTTAACAACAATTGCTTTCGTAGGCTTGTAAGGAAGGCTGGAATATCTCCGATTGGCAAAAGAAATCGGAACTTCACATAATTTTCTCCAAGTTTTAGGGATTTTTCTCTCTAAGGCCCGGTTGGGGCAAGTTACGCATGCGCAATAGCAATTTATTAATTTTACATGTTGACCTCTTCTCACGTTGCACCAATACAGTGGCAAAAACACCGAAAAACTGTGTTTTACAAATACAGTCCGCAAAAATCCCTTGGCAACAACGCTAAGTCTGTAGTTAAATTAGTCCCCCCTTAAAACTCGTAGAGATTCAATTCGACTTAGATGTGATAAAAGTATTACAACTGGCGACAAGGATGACCAAGAGTCATCAGTACTGTACTAGTTAAACGATTGTGAAAGAAAATGGACGTAAATATTGAAATTTCCAGAGCGAGACACCGAATATGCGAAAGCCATGCGGTCGCTGGATGGTTATTTCTCTCCTCAAGTTAACATCCCCATTGAAAGGCACGAGTTCCGCCAGGCAAAACAAGAAGAGTCGGAAACAGCAGACCAATTCGTGATGAGATTATTCCAGCTGTCCGAGCACTGTGAATTTGGAGAGGCCAAGGAAGAGCTCATCCGTGACCAGCTAATTGACAAGTGTAGGTCTCACAATCTTCGCAAGAAATTACTAGAAACAGGTGGAACGCTCACGCTACAGAAAGCACGGGAGATTGCCCGATCGATAAGCCGCGGAAAGACAAGCAAAACAAATAGAGAATGATTCCAGGGGTGACACTGTGCATACATTGGCCACCAGGCGGAATGTTGCAAAACCAAGGTTGAGAATACTACCAAGAGAGGAGACGTTCACCATGTCAGCGAGGACGACTTTGCATTTTCAGTTCAGTCAGGAATTAGAGACATACCAACCATAGACATTGAACTTGGAGGGGTCCAGCTGGTAGGAGTTCTTGTTGATTCCGGTTCCACTCGCAATGTCATCGACAGGGAGACATTGGAAATGCTTTAAAGAAAAATATCAAATGCAGATCATGGAAGTCAAGCAGGAAGTTGTACTCTTATGGCTCTGAGGAACCTCTCAATACTGCTGGTGAGTTTGAAGCAGAGTTGTGTTATAAAGACAGACAATGCACAGTAACTTTTGTTGTTGTAGAAGAAAAAGCTAGGCCAATACTCTGCCGTCAAACCTCTGAAATGTTGGCAATACTACAGATTGAAATAAACTCTGTCAGTGAAGAGAACTTGCTAAGAGAATTCCCAAGAGTCTTTAATGGAGTGGGTAAACTCAAAGATTTTCAGGCTAAGCTGCATATTGATGAATCAGTGGAACCCATTGCTCAAAAGCTAAGGCCATCACCGTTTGGGTTGAGAGAAAAGATAGAAGAAGCTAACAGAGCCATAGTAAGGGAGCATCACCCTATACCCACTGTAGACGACGTTCTGTACCAACTGAATGGAAGTACCACATTCATTAAACCTGACCTAAAATGGGGTTTTCATCAGATTGAACTAGAGGAACAATCCAGAAACATCACCACATTTATAACCCACAAGGGGTTATACAGGTACAAGCGTCTCATGTTTGGCATAAGCTCTGCACCAGAACTCTGCCAACATACCATTCAGCAAGTATTAGCAGGGTGTGATGGTGCGTACAACATTCACAATGACATCATTATTCATGGTTGCTCCGTTGAGGAGCATGATGCAAGGTTGAGAAAAATCATGGAATGTATTCAAGAGAAGGGGCTTACATTAAACAGGGAGAAGTGTGTATTCCAGACGTCCAAGTTAACTTTCATGGGATACCTGTTGTCAAACAAAGGGATTGGACCGACAGAGTCACGTGTAGAAGCAGTAGTCCAGACAAGGGCGCCTCAAAATGCAGGGGAGGTTCGGAGCTTCCTGGGATTAGTGAACTTCTGCTCCAGGTTCATCCCTAACTTAGCAAGTATCGCAGAGCCACTTCACAGGTTGACGAGGAAGGAAACGCCCTTTGTGTGGGGTACCGAGCAACAGGCTGCTTTTGATACCCTGAAGGTAGCTTGGCTAATGCAGAAACATTGGCATATTTTGACAGGAACGCGGAGAAAACCAAACTCATTACAGATGCCAGCCCAGTGGGTTTGGGAGCAGTCCTGACGCAATTTCAGGGAGGATGTGAGCGGGTAGTTGCATATGCAAGTAGAAGCCTTACCGATGTTGAGCGTAGGTACTCACAGACGGAGAAAGAAGCGCTTGTACTTGTGTGGGGTTGCGAACGATTCCACATGTACCTATGTGGAGTCGAATTCACCTTACTGACTGACCACAAGCCCCTTGAAGTTATCTATTCTACGAGCTCCCGAACCTCAGCAAGGATAGAACGCTGGGTCCTTAGACTCCAACCATACAGGTTCACTGTGCAGTATGTACCAGGGAAACAGAATATTGCTTACCCACTGTCACGGCTTAGCAGAGGAAAAGGAGTCTGCATGAACAGTGAGGCAGAAGAGTTCATTCGGTTTGTAGCAGAAGCATCAACGCCAGCGGCCATGTCTGTACAAGAGGTCGAAGAAGAATCATGGATCGACCCAGAAGTTTCACAGTTAAGAGAATGTATCTCAGCAGGAGATTGGGACAATGCCCCATCGCAATGCAAAACTGTACGAAATGAACTTTCCACCTTAGGAAAGCTAGTTCTAAGGGGAACAAGATTGTTGATCCCTCAAAAGCTACGTGGAAGAGTGCTTGATTTAGCACACGAGGGACATCAAGGCTTGGTAAAGACCAAACAGAGACTTCGTACCAAGGTTTGGTGGGCCGGGATCGATAAGCAAGTTGAAGAGAAGTGCAAGACTAGTCATGGCTGTCAGTTGGTTGGACTTCCCACACCACCTGAGCCCTTGAGGCACACTGAATTTCCAAACCAACCACGGCAAGATTTATCGGCAGATTTGATGGGTCCCCTACCCTCAGGAGAGTATGTGTTCGTCGTCGTAGACTACTATAGCCGGTACTTCGAGGTAGAGATTATTAAGTCTGTAACGTCCACCAGCATTATCGAAAGCCTTGAGAAGATTTTCTGTACACATGGCCTGCCAAAGTCGCTGAAAACCTACAATGGCCAACAGTTTGTGTCCAAGGAATTTGGGTCGTACCTGAAGACAAATGACATACAGCACAGAACGTCCACACCGCTTTGGCCCAGGCGAATGGGGAGGTTGAACGTCAAAATAGAAGCTTACCCAAAGTCCTGAAGATTGCTCGGAAAAGAAGAATTTATGGGTGGAGATGAGAAAATCTTTAACAGCCTACAGGACCACGCCTCATAGTACCACTGGTGTTACACCAGCCAAACTGTTGTTTAAAAGAGAGACAAGGTCAAAGATCCCCTAGTTAACGAGTTCCGAGTACGCTGACGGCGAAGCAAGAGACAAAGATGCAGAGATGAAACAGAGGAGAACTGACTATGCCGATGAAAGAAGGGGAGCGCAGGAAAACAGTCTTGCTCCAGGTGACCAAGTCCTGATAAAACAGAAGAAAGAAAACAAGCTTTCAACAAGCTTTGGGGAAACACCTTACAAAGTCACCAGTAAATATGGAAATGAAGTCACCGTGATGTCACCGGAAGGAGTTAACTATAAGAGAAACGTGACCGAAGTGAAGAAATACCTGACAGAGGAGTTAGGCCAACAAGACACAAGACAAGATGTTGTGGATAGGGATGCCAATACAGATACTCCAGAGGTATCCGTGAAGCCAACTAGGGAAAGGAAACCACCAGGATACTTAAAGGACTATGAACTTTACTGAATACGAACTCTATTGACACTGATTCCCTGAACAATGAGCATGTTGTGCAGTTTAAATTGAACTTTGCTTTATCAGGGCCAGATCGTTCAGATAGAGATATACATGTAGTGTTGCCGTTGTAAACCGTGTCTAAGTCCAAGGAAAAGAGGGGTTGTAGTGTTTATTGGTCTACCTGTTGTAGCATGCATCATGTGCATGATGGGATAGGATCAATATAGGCGTGTGGAAGAAACGGCGGGAACGAAGTTGTTGTTATTAAAACCCGTTGAGATTCAATTCGACTTAGATGTGATAAAAGTGTTACATCTATGCGAATGTTTTCAAGCTTCGCAGAGAGAAAAAATGTTTTGAGAGAGCCAAAGTAAAGACCAGATGTTGCCACTTAATTTAGAAGTAAACAACAACAGCCGACAACGAAAATGGATGGCAACTCTCAAAACAGTTTAACGAGCTTTGCTCGTACGTGAACAAAAAGGCCTTGGCCAAAAAGGCCAAAAGCAAATCACTAGCTGCATAGTTTCGAGAATCAGAAAACGTGCGTCCGGCTTCTGCAGCACAAAAGTATCCCGAGTTAACGCTCATAGAGCGTCTTGTTCGATAAGAATTCAACACGTGCCCGTCTCTGTTTAAGCAGTAAAATCGATCATATTTTTCTCCCAAAACAAGTGAGTTGCATGTCTAAATATGTTTTTTTTGGTACAAATGCTCTGCTGATTAATTTGTTTACGTTGATTCAGTGTAGCGATTGTGACATTGTATGTTGTGTCAAACATATTAAAGATCTACTAAGCTTTCACCTGATATGCGACGGGGGATTCAATTCATTGCTGAATGTTCCAATCCTTTGCTCAAACGAATTAGTTGTTCCTTGTCTAAGGCGCTTTAGGATAGGAAATGTCTTATTTCCTTGCTTACGGTCGCAGGAAATTTATTTCCAAACACTCGGTGGCCATAGCATTTTCTCTCTGTTCTCTTGTCTTGAACTCCAACCGTGCCCTTCAGTGCTAGTGGCATCAAAATAACTTGTTTTGATTATTAGGCATTCATTCCTCCCTGCTGCATTCTTCCATCGGGTGACAAGAAAAATCGTCGATAGGAAAAGCAATTTCATCATCGCTTTAAGATATCAGCGTGCAATTTTCGTCGATTTCCATCTTCCGTTCTCCGGAGCTTCGTGTACATGATCGTATTAGCTTTCCACTTTTCAACTCCGCAAAGGTATATTCAAGAGGATTGGACGAAAAATCATCCGCTTTACAATCTTCACATGCTCTGATTGACGCCATTCATACAGTATTCACTTCATGATACATAAACAGTCGAGCAAGAATCTACACATTTCTACTACCCCCTGAAACTTGCAAACTTTGAGCAAAGAAGACTGTAGGGACAAATACAATACTTACCAGAGGAGGGACAGAAGAGATGTTTCATCCAAGTTTAATGAATAAATTAATCAGAATCGACTGAGTGAGTGAGTGAGTGAGTGTGAGTGAGTGAGTGAGTGAGTGAGTGGGTGACTTTGGAGTGCCTCCTATACCTCATGGCATGACTACGTAATTCATGAGCTAAAAAAAGAACTTTAGAAAAAGACCAATCAATGTCTGTTATGTGCGAACTGAACAAATACTTGCTACGCAGAGAAAAACTAAGTTCATTAAATGGAGCACATCCGGGCAACCAATCAGTGGCGGATTTAGGGGTTGGGCCGAGGGAGCCGCGGCCCCCCTTTTTTCATGTAGTTTTTAAAAAAGTTTTTAAATGGAATTGTGCATCAGGCGGTTTTATTCATTTCATCGGGCCCCTCTTTCTGGATTTTCTGGATCGGCCGCTGCCAATGCGAACAATTCAGTTTCCTTCTGTAGTATTTGGGTTTTTTAAACGGATATCGACAGCAATGTAACAACAAAGGGATTGCTTACTATCCTGGGAACCTTGCCCCCAATCTCCCTCAGAAGTTTTGTGACCTCCACTCTCCCCCACTCCCCCCTTCCCCCAAAAGGAAACTCTGAAAAGGTAAAAGACAATCAAAGTGGCTATGAGCTAATGAACTGGGAAAATGAATTATAAACCACTTGCGTGTATATGGTTTTGATTCCTTCGCTACTGAAAGCTCCAAAAGAAAAGAGACGCGCAACACTTGCGTTATATTCTACGCAACACTTTGCAGGGTCAATTTTAAGTGCACATGAATCGAAATTTCAAAGCCATTTTTTTTCTCCAGTATGAAAATTGGTGTTTTAAGAAACATTTTGAGGGGAAATAATTTACTAAAAGTAGCAGGAACTTATTTTAAAATGCGGCGAAAGTTGAGTCTTTCTCGCTAAAATTCTAGACAAAGACCTGGGGTCTGGTGAATGGTCATGACGTCATTCGTGTGTACTCAGTCGAGTACGTCACTCTGTTTTTATAAGTTCTGTGGAATACAAATGTCGGTGAACTACCTGTACCTGTATCTACCTGTACAAGGCAAAGCGATTAACAAAGCATCGATGAGGCCTGAATCTTCCGCAAAAAAACCGGAGAATCAGGCGTGGACAGCAAGTAATACAAAATGAAGAGCAAGATTAACCGCGTAGACTTCAAGGCCGATCTTTCCATAATTTACACTGAAATATTACACTGCATGATTAATTTGGCAAGTTGGCCCTAGGGACACCACTTTGCATGTAAGCGGGGGCTATCTTTTGACCCTTCTAGGAGGTTCACCCTACCCCCCATGTAAACAGGCTCTCAGATATGTTTCATGCTTGAACATTATACACGAATGACGTCACAGAGACCTTTTGGCCGCACGCAAAATGTCTCAAATTTCAGGCCATGGCGGGAATTTTGGAACCCCAACAAATGGTGAATCCTTGTCACAAAAAGGAGGGCCCCTCCGACTGAAAATGAAATGTGGGGATCATAAGCTATCTAAAAACGTAGAAAAACTTGGTAGAAAGTTTTCGATTCATATGCACTTTAACTTTAACAGACCTATTCAAAACAGATATCTTTTCCCTTTTATCCCAGACAAAATTATCAAAAGCAAGTTTCTCCTCTTCTGGAAATCTTTCGTTAGTCTTTTGTAGTATCTTGTTGAAATTTGCGTTTTCATTCTGCCGTTTAATGTAATTTTGGTTGTACAGTTTTATGGTTGGCATATAGTTTCTGCTGATATGAAGAATATATGCCAAACGTTGTGCACTAGTCATCGGATTCAGAAAATGTTTCCCAAGGTACGTGGTGTCCTTAATCAAATTATCATGTAGTGTTCAATCTCGTACCCAGAGTCCTCGGGCTCTTTGGTCAGCGGTTAGTCGCCAGGAGAGACTCTGGGATAATGGAAAAAAAATCAAATTTTTGATTGGCTGCCCGTAACGGCTTCCATTGTTTTACCCCAGATTTTCTGGGAAAATGGCGGTCCATTATCCCAGAGTCTCTCCTGGCGATTAACCACTGGCCAAAGAGCCTGAGGACTCTGGGTACGAGATTGTGTAGTGTTCTGATAGGTAGAGCAATTCTACTCGGCCATATCAAACCTCTAAATGATAATTACATTACGTGAAACACCACGTATCTTCCAATGTTTCACAAAAATCAGCCTCACACCTATAACTCTCAAACTGCCAAGTCACCAATTTTCCGAGTTAAAAACGAACGAACGAACGACCTAATGACTGAATGAGTTGCAAGGTTGCAAAACTTGGTGTTTACTTGAGTTTTCCGGCCACGTGAACCTCATCGCCATGAACTCTAGATGGCGAGTGTTCTTCCAACATCCCAAGTGGTTTATCAGCCTATCAACCATAGAAACTTGTGATATATTGCTTTTATATAATAATTCAGAAAACGCGCGAAATTTCCATGAGTTTACTGGTACAATAAACCATAGCTGATTGACCAATCAGAGCGCGCGAATTGACTTTGGTTATTACATAAAGACAATTCACCTCATCGCTGCAAAATACTCATCCCCTTTCTCGAAAATTACAAGCAAATTAACAAACAAAAAGACCCTTTAACAGCAGCATGTCGCATGATTTCAGCTCAAGGTAGTTGTAATATGAAGAAAGGACACAACTCAAGGCAAGCACAAAATGGGCTTGAGACTTACAAGTAGACCAGATCCCTCTAGAGTCGTATTTTGGCGATATCAAAAGCATATGCAAAGATAATAAGCTAAGAGAATTCTACTTCAAACTCCTACATAGAACGATAGTTTCCAAAAAGGAGCTGTTTATATATGGCATAGAGGACAATATGCTTTGTGAATATTGCCAAACTGTGAATGACTCGGAAAATGGTTCAATAATGTAGCGTGTAGTGTAAGTACTGTTGAGTAATTGTGACTGTAAATTGTGTTTCTCTTTGTATTCTCTCAACTAATAAAAAAAGGACACAGTAACACCAGCAAGACAGCAAAATTAAAATGCAGATGCTATTCACTGCCTTCAATGTAGGATTATCATATATCAGACCCCTTCTCAAGTGTGCTGGAGTTTCAATAGGTACCGGTTTTCCGTTCTTGTTTCTATTTAATTAATATACGATAGTCTTTAAAGCTTATTTTTCTCTTAACACCGCTTCCAAGCATGATTCCTCCGCGTCCAGCCGCTTCAAATAGACTCTTGAAAACAGCGACCTCTATGTCATTGATCAAAACTTTAACTGTACTTCCGGTCACCTTGACACGGATATTGTACCAATTTCCGCTTCTCAGAAATCCGTATCCACATGACAGGGCTTTAAGCTTGGGATAGGTTTTGACTTTATTGCCTTGGAAGTGACCCGCTTGAACACAGCTGTCACGGTTGTAGGGCCTGATAACAAATGGAAACATAGTTACTGGACAATACCATCATATTCTCAAACTGTTATGACGGAAAAATTTAAAGGCAGCCATTTTTACCAACCTCGTTCCCAGGGCTTCTCCCTAGAAAGAAAACAGGCGCCATTTTACTTTCTAGGGAAAGGCACAGGGAACGAGGTTGTCAGTTTACGTCAAATAGTTGAGCCCCTGCGTGAAAGTAATGGAATCAATTAGTAGCGCGGTTATAGAACGCGCATTAGTCTGTCAGTTAGCTAACATGTCAGTCAGTCAGCTAGGTTGTCAGTAAGTCAGTCAGTCAGTCAACCAGTCAACCAGTCAGCCAGCCTGTCAGCCAGTCAACCAGCCAGTCAATCAGTCAGCCAGCCAGCCAGCCAATCAGCCTGAGTCAGTCAGTCACGAAAATTTGGTTTATCAACGGAGTTGATAATGTAAAATGACCACCGTACAGGGATTCGATAAGCTGACGTTTCGAGCGTTAGCCCTTCGTCGGAGCGAATCGAGGAATTGTGGGTTGTGTATGGTTTATATACAGAAAATGGAGCTACGCTATTGGTGGTAACATGGTAACGTGAAAAACAGGAATAAATTAATTGAATGAAAAGCGCTCGTTGATACCGTGGGGATTAAGAGTGCCAATTTGAAACATCAGTTTTTGTTCGAGATTTTTACGGCTTTCCGTGGTACCTTGATGTAGGGAAAGGCCGGAGATCGACATGTGTTGTTTACAATGGTTAGGGAGATTAAAATGCCGAGCGACAGGTTTGGATGCGTCTTTGTCATCTTTCTCAACATCACGAAGATGTTCTCGGAATCGGTCACCTAGTCGTCTTCCTGTTTCGCCGATGTATAACTTTTTGCATAATGTGCAGGTTATGCAATAGATAACATTTGCGGAGGTACACGTGAAACGATCAGTGATCTTAACAGATCGCTTAGGGCCCGATATTTGTCAGTCAGTCAGTCAGTCAACCAGCAAGTTAGCCAGCCAGCCAGTCAATCAGTCAGTCAATCAGTCAGTCAGTCAGCCAGCCAGTCAGTCAGTAAGTCAGCCAGTCAGTCAGTCAGTCAGTCATTCAGTCAGTCACAGTCAGCCAGCCAGCCAGCCAAGCCAGCAATCAGTCAGTCAGTCTGTAGTCAGTCAGTCAGTCAGCCAGTCAGTCAGTCAGTCATTCACTCAGTCAGTCAGTCAGTCAGTCAGTCAGCAGTCAGTCAGTCAGTCATTCACTCAGTCAGTCAGTCAGTCAGTCAGTCAGTCAGCCAGCCAGCCAATCAGTCAGTCTGCAGTCAGTCAGTCAGCCATCCAGCCAGCCAGCCAGCCAGTCAGTCAGCCTGTCATTCATTCAGTGAGTCAGTCACATTCAGCCAGTCAGCTAATCAGGTCAGTCAGTCAGTCAGCAAGCCAGACAGCAGGCCATCCAGCCAGTCAGTTAAGGAAACACGCCTCCTTGCTAAGCTCCTAATTTAAAGATAACAGAACTTAAAAACCGGTGGAGAATTTTTTTTCTAACCTGCATACAGGCTCTTCATTTAGGCAATTTTTGCCTCGATTAATGGAGTGCGGTCAAAGTTACGGGATAGCTCCAATCCCTTAGCTTTAGACCGCCCACCATTCGAAAGCAAAATCGAGGTAGAAAAACCTCTTTGAATTAATTGCCCAAATGAAGAGGCTGTATGCAGGCCTAGATGAACCTCTGTTCAGCCGGTAAACCGCCAGGCCCGTTAATCTATTTTCAGTACCAACGTGGCGATGCTTTCTAATTGGTGTGGAAAGACGTTACTGAACGCTTAGATCAAGTAAATTGCACTTCTGTCCTAAGCCTTCACCGGCAGAGTCCTCATGCATGCAGGAACTGCCAGCCGAGAGGTACAGGCGACTTAAGGGATGTGTTTGGTTCTCACCAAGCGGTGTTCTAGAACGTGTGCAGATATTCTATAAAATTAACGCCTCAGTTATAGCAGTAAACATTGTGTCTTAATACTCACCGAAAATAAACAAACTCGAAGGTATTAGGGTTCTTTGCATTGAATAAAACGCCGTATTTCCCGCCCAGCACACTCCCCTGAGTATAAATATCGACACTTATGACGTAGCTGCTTCCCTCAATAATCTTAGGATACATTGCACGGCATATCTCCTGATCTGTATCGTCTCCTTCACCGCTGTAAGCCATGATTTTGTAGACTTTTCCAGTAACCCTAGCGCTCTGACAGTTTTTGGAGACAAATGGAAGCTCAGGAAGTGGAGCCACCACGAAGTTCCTGAATCGGATCGCCTTTTGGCAGCCGCCAGTGACAAGAATACCGCTTCCTCTGACGTTTGCATGATAATGTGCTTTGAAGGTTGCTGCAGGCTTGTTGTTCATAATCACGTTAACCTTATAACCACGAATCTCCAAGCGCACGTTGAACCATTTTCCGCTTTTTACGGCACACGAGCAGTGCCCTGTTTTGGAGCCCTCTCGCATCTGACGTCCCATCAGCAGGTACCCTGTCTGGTAACAGTGATCCTTCCAGAATGGTCTACAAAAACAAAATATCTCTCAATTCAATCCACTTACAATACAAAGGAAAATGTTGAATAGACTGAGGCCCAGGTCAAACGCCGTACTTTACATGAACCGAACTCAACTCAGCCCATTAAGTTCATGTGAAGTATGGCGTCTGTTCCGGGCCTGAGTTTCGTTTGACCTTGTAAAACAGCTGCCGTAAGAGTTCCTAATGTGTTCCAGCCGCCACCAGTAAGATCAGAACAGTTTACCGTCAGGGAACACCCTAATATGGAATAGAGATTGTCCGATTGTAAAGTCATATTGCAAATAGAGTGACGTCGAAGCGAACGATTGGTTGACGAACGCGTTGTGTGTTCGTCAATATCTGACAGATCCAGTTCTGTTTCCAGTTCCAATGAGAGAAAAAAGATAGCCAGTCTGGATAAAAAGTAAAGCAAAGCGACATTCAAACCTGGCAGTGAGTTCAAAGTTTTCTTGTCTTCAATTTGATTGGATTTATTTTGGTGCCCCTGGTAACAGCAATCACGTCGTAATTGTTGTAAAGGCCGAAAGCGTTCAACCTGCTTACATAACAACAAAAAGAACCAACATTCTAACTGTTGTACACCATCCGTATATGATCCTATATGCGTACCTATATTTAACCAAGGCAATAGCAATCTACTGGAGACCAGGGGACCAAAACGTATGTATCTTTCTGTAAGAGTTAATACCTCGAAGGTTCATCACCTGAAGTAAATGAAGTCGCCATTATTGATGTCACGTGCGTTGAATATTATTCCCAAGTACGCAACTCTATCTCCGCTCCAGTCCACCTCACTGAATAGATCCACTGAAATCTGGTAACTAGAGCTGTCCTCTTTGGGCGTTTCCTTAAGAAGAGCGCGGCAGAATCCATGGGACCACACATCATTGTGGTTAATAAGAGAATAATAATCATTGTTTTCCTGTAGGGAGGCACAGCTCCTGGTCTCAAACGGCAGCGATGGTAGGTCAGTGATAGTAAAATCCTTAAATTGTGCAACGTTGCCTTGGTTTTTAGCAAGTACTGTGCCACCACACGCCTTGGGTGTCAAATGACCTTTAACAGAAGTCACGTGAACGCCATCTAGAAAAACGGTGACGTCAGAGTCTCTGACCTCAAGAGTGGTATAAATCCATCGCCCCTTGCGAGGCGGACCATATGGGCAAGAACCTGTTTGAGATCCAAACCAGTCTACCTGGCCCTGCTGCATTACACCGCTTTGGAAGCACGTCTCACCACTTACACCAAACCTGAAGAAGTAAGTGATAAATATTAGCAGAGAAAAATAGACAGTGATCTAAAATAACAATATTTCAGCTGTAGTAAACGAATATGAAGGAAGTGCGTTCGTTTCCATGTCGACAATCAACGCACCCTTTCAACGTACAGTTGAATAACAGAGTGTGTATGAATGTGTTCAAGCGACTGGCTTCGAAGTTTAACCAGGTGGTCTTATACCAGGCGTCCAGCAGTCGAAAATGTTCTTTTGTCAATTTACCCCGAACGAACTTTCTGGGCCAATGTAATCTTATTACTTTATCATTATTACTTTATCATTCTGCAGTTATCAATTGAAATCCCGACCCCCCACCCTCGGGCCAAGGTGGGGGGAACGGAGGGTATTTGATCAACTTTGACAGTATGTTTGCCCTTGAGGGGGTGGGGATTTGCCATTTTCAATTTTCCTCTTACAGGACTGTAGGTGGGGGGTTTACAAGTTTAAGTGCCCCAGTAGGGTGGGGGTTTATCACCATTTTATTTGACATGAAGTCAAATCCCCACCCTATCCAGGGGGGTGGGGTGGGGTGGGGTGGGGATTTCAATTGATAAGTGCATTAATTTTTACCTGAAAAGGACAAAATCAAAATTTACTGCATCTGCTGCGTTGAAGAAAACACCGAGATAAATGTCATCATCGGATTCTTCAGCCTCTGGCACATACAAGTCAGCAGACAACCTGTAAGAGTCATGCTTGGATGCGTTGGAGGCAATAGGTGCGTGGCACAAACCGTCATGTGGCCATTTACCATGGCTCGCGTTTAACGTGTAGATGCCGTCATCGCTGTAGATATTTACGCAAGATTCCTGTTTTTCTGTTGAAGATTTACAAAGAGAATTAGAATTCACTCCATCATGAAACCATTTCCCTGGAAAATTCATCAAATCCTACCTTCTGAAGATGCATTTGTTTTTTCTGTAGGTTCAATTCTTGCTACTACAGACTTTGAGGTTTTGCTATAAACTGCCGCTGACCGTGTTCCTCTTCCGTACAGATTTCCTGCCGCCACTGTTATCATGTATTGTGTATCTGGGCGCAGAGATTCCACAACGAAAGTAAGCTTGGATCCGGGCAACTGAAATGAACGGGGCTCAAAAAAGCCTAAAACGTGATTGAAAAGAAGATAAGTGTAAGATGATGAATAGATGGCTTTTTCCAAGTGCTATTTAAACTGTCTAGAAGTAGAGTTTATAAAAGATATGAGGACCATCAACGGAGATTACTCCAAATAGATGTGATGGAAGCATTTAAAGGGGCACTGTCACGTAATTTGGATAAAACCAAAGATGTACTTGCGCCAATAGAACCTTTAAAAAATTTTGCAGTTTTCTAACGTAGAATTTTTAATGTGCATAGAAACTATTTGCGGTTGTTTTTGACCATAGATGAAAGAAATAGCTTGTTATTCGTGTCACAATTTCAACAACATTAGCCGTGACAGTACCCCTTAAATTTTCCACGAAAGACCCTGAAAACAAAAACTGAAAAACCACTCAAATTGCAAGTCGATACATTTGGCACTGTAAACCTTTGTTTGCGCATATGGTTATTGTTGCATTATATGGGGAGCGGCTGGTGCTTGTTGTTCATCAAAAAGACCTCATTCCAGGGGATGCTCTTGATCAAGGGAGGGCGCTTACTTGACGGAATACTGCCCGTGACTGCAGAGAAGTATATGGCTCTACCTAAGGAAGACAATGGTGCATCATCGGGATGTGTTGTGCACACTGTCTAGTATCCTCAGTAAGAAAAACACAAGAATAAATCCTTTATTGGTATTTATACCGTCGGTGAGGTCAGGAACTTTCACATCCACATGGTAAGACAAAATCTCTCCTCCAGTTTCCCTCGGTGGCTCCCAGGCTACCTCAAGCTCTGTTTCTGAAAGCGCCTTTGCCCCTACATTCCGAGGACTACTTGGTGGAGTCACCTAAGAAGCAATAACGTAATTATAACGTGCCAACTTTTAATTTGGCAACATTTGTTTTAATAAGCGAAATGTTGAAAATTAAAGGCAACTAAAGGGGATTTCGTTTTCAAGTCACGTATCCAACCACTGACTGAATCAGTGATATCAAATGTTGTCACTAACGTCAAAAATCCCAATCGCAATTCCAAATATAGATCATGTCATTAAAGTAAGGGGGGCAAATACTATTTAATCCCATAATGTTCTTATGGAATAATAACAGAAAGATACAGATGGCAAAAATGAGGTTATCAATCACCTCCGTTGGTGTGGGAGTTGCTGATTCTTGCTCAGATGACAAAGTTGGTCCTTCCTCGCCCGGTAATATAGTTGTTACTTTAAGGTCTGGTGAAGAGGTTGTTCCTTCTTCGTCTGGTGGTAAGGTTGTTGCCTCTTCGTCTGGTGATGTAGCTGTTCCTTTCTTGTCTGGCTTTCGGGTTGTTCCCAGCTCTTCTGGTGATGACGTTGTTCCTTCCTCATCTGGTGATGTGGTTGTAGCTTCCTCTTCTGGTGACGAGGTTGTCCTTTTCTCGAATGGTGATGTAGTTGTTGCTTCTTCGTCTGGTGATGTAGCTGTTACTTCCTCGTCTGGCTTTGGGGTTGTTCCCTGCTCTTCTGGTAATGAGGTTGTTCCTTTCTCGTCTGGTAATGAAGTTGTTGCTTCCTCGTCTGGTAATAAGGTTGTTCTTTCTTTGTCTGGTGATGTGGTGGTTCCTTCCCCATCTGGAGAGGAGGATGTTCCTTCCTCGTCTGCTTGTGAGGTCGTTCCTTCCCCTTCTGTTGGTAGGATTTGTCCTTCCTTGTCTGTTGGTGAAGTTGTTCCTTCCCCATCTGGAGAGGAGGATGTTCCTTCCTCGTCTGTTGGTGAAGTTTTTCCTTCCTCATCTGGAGAGGAGGTTGTTCCTTCCCCGTCTGTTGGTGAGGTTGTTGCTTCCTCATCTGGAGAGGTTGTTCCTTCCCCGTCTGTTGGTGAGGTTTTTCCTTCCTTATCTGGAGAGGAGGTTGTTTCTTCCCCGTTTGTTGGTGAAGTTGTTCCTTCCTCAGCTGGAGAAGAGGTTGTTCCTTTCTCGTCTGTTGGTGAAGTCGTTCCTTCCTCATCTGGATAGGAGGTTGTTCCTTCCTTGTCTGTTGGTGATGATGTTCTTTCCTCATCTGTTGGTGAGGTTGTTCCTTTTTCACCTGGAGTGGAGGTTGTTCCTTCCTCATCTGTTGGTGACATTGGTCCTTCTCCGTCTGAAGAGGAGGTCGTTCCTTGTTCGTCTGGTGATGTGGTTGTTCCTTCCTCTTCTGGAAGGGGGGTTGGTCCTTCTCCCTCCGCTGGTGAGGTTGGAGGGGTGATTGTTCCTTCTACGTCTGCTGGTGAGGTTGCATCTTCCCCGTCTGGTGGTGTGGTTCGTCCTTCTCCATCTGTGGTGAGGTTGTTCCTTGTTCGTCTGGTGGTGTGGTTCTTTCTTGTTCGTCTGGTGATGAGGTTGTTGCTTCCTCGTATGGCATTGTGGTTGTTTCTTCCTCTTCTGGTGATGCGAGTGTTCCTTCTTCGTCTGGTGATGACATTGTTCCTTCATCATTTGGCGATGTAGTTGCTCCTCCCTCGTCTGGCAATGTGGTTGTTCCTTCCTCGTCTGGTGACGAGGTTCTTGCTTCTTCGTATGGTGATGTGGTTGTTCCTTCCCCGTCTGGTGGTGATGTTGTTCCTTGTCGGTCTGGTGATGACGCTGTACCTTCCTCACTTGGTGATGTAGTTGCTCCTTCCACGTATGGTGGTGTTGTTGTTCTCTCCTCATCTGTTGATGAGGTTGTTCCTTCTTCGTCTGATGAGGACGTTGTTCCTTTGTCACTTGGTGTTGTGGTTGTTTCTTCCTTTTCTAGTGATGATGATGTTCCCTGTTCCTTTGGTGATGTGGCTGTTACTTCTTCCTCTGGCTTTGAAGTTGTCCATTCCTTGTCCAATGATGGAGTTGTTTCGTCTTTCCCCGGTGAGGTTGCTACTTCTTTCTCTGGTAAGGGAGTTGTACCTTCCTTGTCTGTTAATGATGTTGGTGCCACCACATCTGGGGATTTTGAAGTTGCCATTTCTGTTGGTGAGGTTGTAGGTAGTCCTTCATCAGATGTTGCCGGGATACGTTTTGTGGAAGGTAATGCGGTGGGGGTCAGCACATGACCTGAATAGTTTATAAAAAAGTGAAAAGTTGATTTTTACGAATTCATTATTTTAAAGAGATAACAGCCCCGCGTCTTCTCATATCATCACTCTGACCAAAGCTGTACAGGAGTATGCACCGACATGTATCTTTTACTTGCTTATTTTAGTTCTCTTTGTAGAAACTACAACGTTAAGCACAATTTTGAAAAAGATCGAAAGGGCTGCACTTTGCTCTGATATTTAAAGAGGACAATTGAATGAGATGAGGTAAGACAAGATAAGATAACTTGAGGAGAAAGTGCTGCCTTTCTGGAAACGGTTAGACTTTCTACTGTAGTCTTCTCGGATGAGGACGTTAAACCGTAGGTCCCGTCTCACAACACTTGTAGTTCCCAGTGTGGTGGTCTGTCTATTATTCATTTGATATAAATGTGTGGGGTGGGTGGGTGGGTGGGTGAGATCAAATATGGACTGATAGTGGCTGCCAGAGGCGCCCTTACAGGCTGACGTCCGATCTCACCCTAGAGAAGGTTATAAACCGCCATAAAACTATGAGATATAATATGTGCGGTATATAAATCCATTACAGTCCATTACCATTACCAAGTTGAGATACGATAAAAATAAATCAAACTCAGATTACATTGAATTAGGAATGCAATTGCATTAGCCCGCTTCGCTTAAGTCCTCCACTTAGGAAATTTTAGAATTTTTTTAAATTTATACATTGATCAAGTGTTTTAACGTGGTCTTAGAGAGGCTAATTTGTTTACCGACACAGTTTTAGTGGCTTAGTCCACCATACAAACAGAAGGATGAAATGCCTGTCACCTGACTCGCTAGAAATGGAAGACTTTACAAAGTGGAAGAAGTAAAACAACATTTCATCTTACCACTGGATCTCTTAACGAAGACAATCGGTGGAAACGACATATCACTCTTGTGAGGAAATTCCGCGAGAAGTGTTAAATTAGTGCATAGATAACATGCATTTTTTCCTCTCTTCCACCACTCCACTGCGACACAACCATCGCCACAATAATTCTGGCATTCCCGTGCAGACGTTTCTCTGGCAATTATTGTCCTTCCCGAATCTGTACACCAATATGGCTTGTATTTCTTCCATTTCTTCCCTAAATATAAGACAAAAATTAGACACAAATCAGGCGAAACGTCAGTGCTATGATACTCTGAAAAATTGAAATACATACATACATACATACATACATACATACATACATACATACAGACATACATACATATCCTTTATTTAAACGCGATGAAAGTTTAAAGCATATGCTTGTGCTATGTGACAAAAAGTTTCAGATGCTGCGGTTGAGATACGCGGTAAAGAGCACCGTAAATATTTGTGCCTATACATCACGGCGCTGCTCAGGCACCATGTAAAGACTTGATTTACTTAGCAGTATCAGGGTTCTTTACCTTTTAATGAGTTTCTACCAAGCAGATCTCGTAAAAATGGGTGCCAAGTTTCAGTCACCGGCAGAACAATTAGACCTCTATCCCAGTGAAAATCTGCAGTTCAGTACTCGCCAGCGAATCGCCGCTCGCTTTCCCCAGCAGTCTCAAGCTAGCACACGACAGTTTCGTGCTCAGTGGCCGAAGAACTTTAAATGGCGATATAAGAGTTATAGACTCCAATACTTTGTGCGCACAAGCCAAACATCGGGGACTTTTGATAGCAAGCGCTGTTCGCCTAAGTGGGTGGTTGACTGAATTGTAAAGTATAATGACAGCTGAGGATTCTGAAACAGATGCAGACAATTCTCGACACACCACAGACCGGTAGAGCAGATTACGCTAAACCTGTGGTTTTGATTTATGCGATCAGCAGTAAATCCTTTGAAAATTACTCGGGACTACCCGAAAACTCAGGCAAAGATTTCCCAGGCTTCTTTTGTGAGAAACCAATATGGCTACTGAGAGAGAGTAGGATCGCGGTGCTCATGAAAAAAAATTAAGAGGACAAACTTATTAGTTTATTAGAATGTCTAGGTAGTACCTTTTCTGTCTGACGTTGAAGTTGTTCTTTCTCCTTTCGAGGTTGTTCCTTCCTCGTCTGGCGATGTGGGCGACCCGTCCTCGTCTGGTAATGTGGGTGTTCCTTCCTCGTCTGGTGATTTGGGTGTTCCGTCCTCGTCTGGTGATGTGGGTGACCCGTCCTCGTCTGATGATGTGGGTTTTTCTCCCTCGTCTGGTGATGTGGGTGTTCCTGTTTCCTCTGCTGATAACGTCGTCGCTTCATGCTCCGGTAACGAGGCTGTTCCTTTATCGTCTGGTGATGTAGTCGTTCCTTCCGTGTCTAGCACTGACGTTGTTCCTTCCTGGTCTAGTGTAGGCGTACTCCTATCTTTATCTGGTAAGGTTGACGGTATTTCTTCTTCTATCGCAGCAGACGGCGAGACCACTGTTATGGTGGACTCTGTTACGGCAGCATTTTCCTCTGTTGTTCTTTCTAGTGTCCGTGAAATTGCTGTTGTTCCCTCGTCTGACGGAACCGTAGTCATTGTTTTTTGAGGGGAGGTTGCTGCTACTCCTTCATCAGATGTTGATGTGGTAAGTGTTGTGGTAGGTTTCTTGGTGGGAGTGAATTCATGACCTGGCGATTTTGACAAAGTATTAAAAGAAAATGTTCAGTAATTTCTTTTTTCAAGAAGGAAGCAACCCTTCATCCTCTCGCCCCATCATTATCACCCAACATTGCGTGGTATGCCGAATTATAACCCACCGGTTAACTTTTGCGCGATTTTATTGGCTATTTTGCATCACGTGGTGCAAATCGGAGGCATCAGGAAATATACCCCGTCCGCGTCGATATTTGACCTCCGATTTTTCGGTCGCAAAATAAAGATAAAGCAAAGCCAGTCTTTTTAAAGTTTCTTCAATTTCAAATGGAAGAATCCCATCACAGTTTAAATAAAATAAACTCAGCCAATCAATGCAGTTGTTTACGTCATTTGCAATCGTCGTCAGATCACTTTTTGTTTCAACATTTTCAACTTTCAACTTTGTATACACGCTATGAAAATTAATCGGAGGGTGTTTTAGGACTTGATAAAACACGAATTGCGAATTTATTGATGGGCTTAAAAAGTTTTATTGTATATCTATCCATTCTTACACTAAAATTTACATTTTGGGTTATTTTGGCCAAGAAGATCAGATGTAAAATTCAGCCGTATCTTTATCAGATATAAAGACACTCATTAAAATTAATTTGTATTTCCCCTTCTGGATTGCTGGTATATCGGAGGATAATCTCCTCGGCTGATAGATTGTCCTCAAAATTTCACAGTTGCCCTTGAAACTTGGCTTCTTAGCCAACTGTTCATTTTTTCGGACAATTTATCAGCCGCAGACATTATCTTCTGATATACCCGCCGCCGAAAGGGATGTATTTACTAAGGGCCTCTTCATATGAGCCCGGTTAACCGGGCTATCCCGGCTCCCGAGATCTCGCCTTACCACTAAATGCTTTGTAAAAATTTCTACTTCTTCATATGAGAGGGCGAGCTGGCCCGGTTGCCGAGATCTCGGTAACCGGGCTGGAATTTTTGCCATATGAACACTCCAGCCCGGTTCCCGGGATGAAAATAATGCAATGCATTTTCCTCACTAGAACGGACAGTATTTGATTTGGACTTCTTTTTTCTTCTATTTATAGTTCGGAATAATTTCTTTTGATAGTAAAAGTAAAGATAAAGGATTTTGAGGTTTCTAAAACCGATAAAAGCGAAAAATTCTCACCAGACTTGTTCGTTAAATTTCATGCGCAAATGGTCGCGTCACCACTTTTCATCACGGTAACCGGGCTGTAATTTCCCATGTGAACAGATGATTAAATTCATCCCGCAAACCGAGCCAGCCCGGTCAACCGGGCTCATGTGAAGAGGCCCCAAGGGCCCCAAGCAAGGCTGATTACACGGCTACGAATATATATTTAAACCAATATTTCGGGAGGCACAGCCTTCCTTCATCAGGGTGTTACATATTATGACCCTAAGATGAAACGACGTTACAGTTTAAAAAAAAAGGTTGTACATGTAACATGATATTATAATAAAAGTAAACAATACAACGTAAAATAAAAAAACGTTACAGTTTGAAAATTTGAAAAAACGTAACATGAAAACAAAAAGATAGGTATTATATTTCTTCTTTTCTGTTGATACCTAACGGTTCAAGAGTTTGACCTCTATCAATTAGATATGCTTCTCTGGCTCTTCGTACACCGTCACGATTGGATTTGGACAGTTCTAGTGGAATTAGTTGCATGTCAGAAGCGCTGTGACCGTTAGAGAGAAAATGTTCTGATACTGCAGTGGGTTTAGAGCTGTTGGTTTGTTTGTCGACTGTTCTACGATGTTCGTTGAAACGGTCCTTTAGTCGTCGTTTAGTTTCGCCTATGTATTGTTTGTGACAGTGATTGCATTGTACCATGTATATGACATTTTTGGAATTACAGTCAATGTGATGTTTGATAAATCTAGTTTCGCCGGTGGAATGAAAAGTATAGGTTGTAAGTCCATCAGTTATGTAGTTGCATGTTAAACAGTTGTGGCCACAGCGAAAGGCACCAACGGGTTGATTATTTTGAGCAGATTTACGTAGTTTAGCACTGACCAATAGATCGTTAAGATTGTTAGAACGTCGGAAGGCAACAAGAGGGGCAGCCTTGAAAACGTCAACGCAGCGGGGAGATGAAGATAAAATGTTGTAGTGTTTGTGAATAATAGATGATACGGAGCTCATATGAGCCCGGTGAAGTGGCCCTTATTAAGGCCTCTTCATATGAGCCCGGTTCCCGAGATCTCGCCTTACCGCTAAATGCTTTGTTAAAATTTCTACGAGTTCAGAGGGCGGGCTGGCCCGGTTGCCGAGATCTCGGTAACCGGGCTGGAATTTTTCGGCGGGTTTCTTTTGCAGGTCACAGGTTACAGGTCACAGGTTACAGGTCACAGGTCACGGGTCACGGGTCACAGGTCACAGGTCAATTTTTCCGAGAATTATACCACTGGAGTGACTTTCAATTTATGTGACAACTGACCACTTAAACCTTTAATTACGGAGTTAAAGCAACCCTGGACGGCAATCAACCCGAAGTCAAGATGGCCTTGTTGACCGCAATTTACGTAATGCTCTTGCCGTCCACCTAACGTCGCGGCAGTCATTCCCACAATTTTGGCGGTGTCTCGAGAACGCGAGTCTGTTTTTCAATTTTACCTTTGAAATCCGTGTTTCTCAAAGGCTAATCTGGATTATATTCTAAACCAGCGATATTAGATCCAGTGCAAAAATGCAAATTCGCAGCGACAGCGACAGCGACTATGGCGAATGCTGGAAGCGAAGTTCCCGTCGTTGCTAAAAATGGGTAAATGTATCTTTTCTTTTCATTGCATTTGCCTCTCCTTTTCCCGGAAATTTACCCGATTTTCAAAACAAAGCTGACAGGATTATTTAGGTAACCTTGTACATGAAAAACTCAATTTATTTGTGAGATGTTTTATCTCGCTAACTTCATTTAATTTCAATTTGTTATAGGTCAAATGTCATGGAGTGCACTGAAAAGCACGATGTTATATAAAATACTTTTCTTCTGAAATCAAATCATCGTACAGCTGCGCCGTTAACAAGTTTCTCGCATCCCTAAAAGAAGCCATAGTGAAGCGAAACCTTTAACTTTTCGCGCACAGGACGACCTTCTAGCCCCATTCCCCCTCGCCATGGTTTGGCGACTAGGGATTCGCCGTCCAGGGTTACTTGAGGTCCGTAATAAAAGATTTAAGTGGTTAGTTAGCACATTAATTGAAAGTCACTCTTGTGGTATAATTCTAGAAAAAATGACCTGTGACCTGTGACCCGTGACCTGTGACCCGCAAAAGAAACCCGCCGGGAATTTTTGCCATATGAACACTCCAGCCCGGTTACCGGGATGAAAATTATGTATTGCATTTTCGTCAGTAGAATGGACAGTATTTGATTTTGACTTCTTTTTTCTTTTATTTATAGTTCGGAATAATTTCTTTTGATAGTTAAAGTAAATATAAAGGAGTTTGAGGTTTCTAAAACCGATAAAAGCGGAAAAGTTCTCACCAGACTTGTTCGTTAAATTTCATGCGCAAATGGTCGCGTCACCACTTTTCATCACGGTAACCGGGCTGTAATTTCTCATGTGAACAGATGATAAAATTCATCCCGCTAACCGGGCCAGCCCGGTCAACCGGGCTCATATGAAGAGGCCCTTAAAGTGCACCTATCCACACATATTTTTCAGTTTCCGCGAAAATAAATCTTTGCACCTGCTCTAAACGCATTGCGCCTTTTTTAATTACCAAATCTTGACCTTTTATGGCTTTTTATAGGCTGTAAAAGTCACGAAGTCTAGCCATCATCTGATAAGGAAGTAAAATCCTTTATTTAAACACATCAGTGATTGTGATTGATGAATTGGGGTAATAAACATTAGAATTGGGGTAATAAACATTAAAAAATAAATTCAGAAATTCAAAATTTAAATTAAAAAAAATAAAATAAAATCGGACATCTTCTTGGGCACCGACTGAACAGATAAACTGTTAAAATTGAGTTCCCTAAATGATGGATCCAGTTTCACTTTTCTGATAAATTGTTTAAAATTGAAAGAGGTATTTAATAATCAGAAACAAAGTTCCACAGCGCCTCTCATGGCGAATTTCAACCCGGGCTGAAATTTCGCCATCTTCGCCCCCTTGAAATTTTTTTGCGATTACACACATCGCAAATTTCAGTCCGGGTTGAAATTTCATCCTAGGTGTTAGGCCGTCCCACCCATCCCACCTCACACCCCACCCCACCCCACCCCACCCCACCCCACTCCACCACACCCCACCCCACCCCACCCCACTCCACCCCACCACACCCCGCCCCACCCCACCCCATTTTGGCAATCAGGCAACAACTGAAGGACTTTAACGTGGTCTTACGAAGGATAATCTACAACGCAAATAGAGGATGACACGTTAAATTGAGCCTTTGACAGTACAATTAAAACGCGAGTGAACAAGAGGGAAGAAGTAAAATAGCAGGTTACAAAGGGCTTTAACGTCAGTCTTTCGAGAGGCTGATTTGATTGCCAACAAACTAGCCTGCGTGGCAGGCGCTAGAAAGGGTAAGAGGAGAGGAAATCAGACGAATACACGAAGCGAGGGGAGAGCACAGGGAGCGCGACGCGCGGGAGGGCTCCCCTCGATTCGCGCGCGACGCGAGGGAGGGATCCCCTCGCTTCGCGCGCGCGCCCGTTCCTCCCCTCCCTTTGCCTTTTTAGCGTCTGCCGATGAGGCTACCGACAAAAAGAAGGATGAAAAGCCTGTCACCTGACTCATCAGACGGAAAAAAGTGGAAGAACTAAAACAACATTTCAACTTACCACTGGATCTCTTAACGAAGACGATCGGTGGAAACGACATATCACTCTTGTGAGGAAATTCCGTGAGAAGTGTTAAATTAGTGCATAGATAACATGCATTTTTCCCTCTCTTCCACCACTCGACTGCGAAACAACCGTCACCGCAATAATTCTGGCATTCACGTGCAGACGTTCCTTTTGCGATCACTGTCCTTCCCGAGTCGGTGCACCAGTATGGCTTCCATTTTTTCCATTTCTTTCCTAAAAAGAGGCGGGAATATTTCATGAATGACATAAGACGGTGCTGAATTCTCCATGGGCAACGATTATCAGTAAATGTTCTGATGCTATAAATATTAGACATGCCACAAGTCGACCTCTCGAGTTTCACAGCAGAAAAGCATATAGGAGCGAGCTTTTTAGGGGTGGTTGAATAGGACGAAGGACGTTTTCGAAAGTCTATATAAATATTTATTTCACAATATGTATTATTGTTTTTTGGGCCTTTCAATCAAGCACCACGGGTGAGAACCTCTCTAGGGGATCTCTAATATGGTGCCTCCGTGCGATGCCGGTATACGTTCATGTGCTAAAGTTCCCAATAACGTGTGATCAGGAATGAGATTTCATATTTGTTGTGCACTTTCTTGGATCACAAACAGCTCTTTCCGACGGAATTAGGCCTAGCCAATCTGCGCGCGTTTTTTAATGCCCTGACGTAATGAATGAGACAGGAAAAATGCAAAATCCTTGTGAGCCAGACCTGTAAGACATTTTTTTTATCACGCATGTTGTGTCAGCAAACGAAGGTCATTTTGTATCTATATTATCCGGTTAATACATTTATTTACACGTACGTAAGAGCACTTAGTGTTAGTAGGCGCTGGAGAAATATGTGACACGAGCGAGAGCGGTACACGCGAGGAGGTTATACAGGATGATCCCCTTCCCCCCGCCTCCCCTCAGTCTAGGACAGATGAATTTTAAATACCTTGGCAGCGCCTGGAACTTATTTAAAATTTCGGCCAAAAGAGGGGGCGCTTATCTCTGCAAGCACAAGGTGATAGAAATAACTGGAAGGGACCGACGGAAAATACACTGTTCTCCCAAATGTTAGGGCTGATGCCAGTGATCAGTGTCTTATTGTGAGTTGCATTTTGAGTTGCAATGATAACCAATGGAGGCTTTTCTCCGCATAATGACAGACTATAACCCAGGCAATAAACTGCAATCTTATCGAGATCGTATTAGCAGTGACACTCAATAGCCCATTCATCTGTTAACTGTCTGCCGACAGTTCAAAATTTTCTCAGTTTTTTGCACTGGTTCATTCTTCGTTGATTAAGCCTTGCAATCCATCATCTTCTATCCAGTCTTCCTGACACACAACAAACATTGGAATGGAAAGGTAAGAAGCAATTTCCGTGCTCATTCCGGAAAGACCTTAAACCATGAAATCCTAAGCCTCTCAAACTTTATTGGTTTATCTTTCTTATCTGGTTTAAAATTATGAAACATTTGTAATATTATTTAAGCGGATAAGAACAGAGCCCAATTTAGCCCATTCCGATGTGAAAACCTACTGTCCTGGTAGTTTAATAACAGTTTAGTCAGGCTTAGTGAGAGGCATGCAGTGTTGTTTCTCTGATCTGCCCAGCCCACACGACAAAACTTGTCTATTAACGTAACGTAGCAAGTAGAAATATAAAAGGCACCAAACAACTACTTTTAGCAAAATCGTATCTTTTGGGAGTTAGCCCCATGTCCCGAGGTGATCCGGGGGGTACTCCCTATAATGGCCTATACGGGGAGGCTCCGCCCGAAAGGGGTACCTTTTTCACGCTTCAGGTGTATGACAGGGTATCGTAGGGATTTCACGACTGGAAGTATACGAAAGGGTAGGGAAATCTGGCATTTAGGTATTTCAAAGGGTCTTTCATTAAAATATTTCGAGCACGTACCTTATGACTGTACTGTTCCAGTGGAATTCTGTCAAAAATAGTATATAAAAGGGTAAGGCGGTCGGACCTCGGGGCGGAGCCTCCCCGCATAAAACTGTTTTTAGTACCCCATGTTCCCGGGGAGGGGGGGGGGGGTGATACTTATACACATGTCACGCACGGTCTCGATTTTGTTCCTGATCCATTTTTGTCTCAAAATGGATGCTAGCAATCTGTCTACGGTTCACGTATGAAAAAGGGATAATTCATTGTTAGGTTTATGTCTTACAACGGGCAGTGAAAAGATGCATATTATGTATGATAGTAGGAAGAAAAAACACAATGTTGATTTGGTCGAAAAAGGGGCCACCGAAAATTTGGAAGAGTACTTCTGAACAGCGTGTAAACTACCATCTCCCCAGCAGTTTGGCGACCCCGACCTCTGTGGAATTCCGTTTGAAACAATCTTGAGTATCTCTTGTAAGATACCACGGACTGCTGTCTTTTCTTGACCTTTCTGTGTGGAGGTCGTGAACGGTAAATTCAACTGCACTCCATTTGTCAAGTGGTAGTCAGCTTCAAAGGACTCTTCTTTTTCGTCGGCCGCGTTTAATTGAAGAATTATTTGCAAGAGGCAAGAGACAAGTATCGTGTTGACAGAATTAACTGATAATTCGATTATGTAAAGCCGGTTCCACAAATAATACATTCCTAGTTGATCAGTTTATGAGTCGCGAATTGTAGACAACTGATTTTGTTTGCCAAGCTTCGTTCAACCTCTCCCGCTTGCATCTCAACAGCGATACCGGAAAGCAGTGTCGGTGGACGATTAAACAAATTTAGTTAAGTCTGGACTTCTCCATAAAAATAATACATTTGTAATTTTTCCTAAAGTAGCTTACCTTTCGAAAACCCAAGGGGTGCACGTACAAGGCACACCAACAGAACAAGGCTAACAGCAACACGCAACATTTCAAGGCTGATCCTCTTCTATTCCCCAATTGCAAAACTATTTGGGTGAAAAAGAAAGTCTTCCTAAGGAAAATTTCAAACCAGCATGTGCACCTAAAATCCAGGAATGATACGTTTTGCTTTTCTTACCTGGAGTTGCCTTGAGAAATCAAATTACGGTGCTGACGACAAAATGCGAAAAAGACCCGAGACGAGTTGGAACTTAATACTCTGTAGCATTATCGTTTTTCCATCTCTAACATACCCAAATAATTAAAACGGCATGGTTTGAATTCTCCCCAGAATTCTCTAGAGATGGAGGGGGCTTGAATCCTAA
>JAEMWC010000678.1:247500-290000 GCA_016490735.1 Pachyseris speciosa
ATTATTATTATTATTATTATTATTATTATTATTATTATTATTATTATCATTATTATTATTATTATTATATTATTATTATTATCCGGATTTCTAATCATTTATATTGACTTGATGCGAAAGCGTTGTCAATTAATAAATGTAGATGTAGATGTAGATGTACACAGGCGTGAGAAATTGTCCTCAATGCGTGAGATTAACAACTTTGGTTCGCAGACGTGAGACTCACGCATAATGCGTGAGAGTTGGAAGGTATAGTATAAATAAAGGTAAAAGAAATGCAAAACTGTAGTCTAACAGGACACTTAACTCAAATACTTAGGTTTCCTGGTCACGTCCGCAAAAAAAAATAAATAAATAAGAGCGTTCAGCCTCAGCCCCAAATTAATATATAAAAAGATTGTATTAGCTAGTGTTGCGGACATGTTGAACACAATTATGTGTTACAAAAGACTACACGCAACAAATATAATTTGAGTTCGTTCCCAGTTTTCTCTTATGCACAGTCACGCGGTTGAGTTCATCGCAAGGTTACCAATGCAATTTTCTCGACTGCAAAAGCGGAGAGCGATCGTAGCCTGAAATCGGCGACATTTTTCATGTTGTGTGCCTTACTTGGGGACTTAACAGCTGTAATCTATTAGTGCGAAGATAAATTTGGTATCCAGTGTGGTGTAACGTATAAATGTTTGGGTTCTTACAGTTCTGAGGCGTATTTATCAAACCTGTTTACCTTGGACACGAGTTGTCAAGGTCGTCTTCAACATTTGCATTCGAGGTTGGAACTGTTGAAAAAAGACAAATATGAGGTTCAAAACTCACATGCTTAAGGAGTCTAAGCGTATCCTTTATTATCAATTATTGCTGTCACGCTACCATCAATCTCTGCCATTTTGATCAGGGTTTTTTTTTTTCATTAATTTGATTCTTACAATACATACATACATACTTATCTTGATGGCAACTGGCGTGCAGAGAGAATTATGAAAGAAGCCAGAGTAGCTTTGGTTTAAAAACATATAATTAGTTGTCTAAGGCTTTTAATTTTGTCAATTTAGTTCCAAGGGTATACTGATTTTCTTTGTGATTGTCTGTCTTATTTTTGATGTAGATAATTTAAGCTTATATACTGGTATAATTTGAAAATTTATCCATGGGGTATTGATGATAGGGTAGTAAGACTCCTCGATTTTTGTAGGTTTTCCTTGACTAACACCAATACAGACAAAGACTTAGTTAGTTGTGTGGGTTGGACAACAGCTGATGAACTGTATTCTAGTGGGTACGTGGTTTGCAGGTTATTTGCTGATTATACTGTACATGTGAGTACTAGATTTTATTGAACAGGTCGTGATTAACTAATTTATTAAGTTTTACTGTTGTCCTACAGGGATGACCATAGCATTTTGAAGTGGAATTTGTTATCAGATGAGACAACACAGGTAACAGAATTTTTTTATAAAAAGTAATTTGATGCATATGGGATCATAGCTGGCATGCTTGTGGCATAAGTCTAACTTTTCATATCTATTAACTGTTATTTCGTTGTTTCATAGGTGATGAAGTTACCTGCTGAAATCTTTCCAACTGATATACATTGGTTTCCACGAAGTGCTGGAGGAAAGAAGCAGAGCCAGTCTGAACTGTTTGTTCTGACATCTACAGACGGTAAGATGTGTAACACTGGAAAGATTTCCCAAATACTGTTAAGCCAATTAAACTACTAAAAACGTGCATAGCGTTAACTGTATTTTACGTGCTCTGCTAACTAGACTGAAACAGTTTTTATGTGAGGATTCTGTCCATGGACTAAAAAATAAGAACCACTTTTTATAGCATAATAAAAAGCACTCTCACCTTCACTTCAATTGATAACAGTTTTGAAGCACAACATACATAAGTTTGCCTAGACTGTAATGGATAAAGTTGCTGTCATCATCATTATCATCATCACCATCATCATCTTTATTTATTCGCGAAATTTATCATGAAAACGCTCTTCCTAAAAGTCGTGGCTGAAACTACTTTAACTAAAATTTAATTACAATTAAATAAAATTAATTATAACACAAAATTTCTAAAGAGAGTGAAGAATGATCAGTCTAAAGTTTACATGTCAGTATTCTTTATTTCATGTCTCTTGTAGGTAAATTTCACCTGATTTCTCGTAATGGTCGTATTGAGAAGTCTGTTGAGGCTCACAGAGGTGCTGTATTGTCTGGCAGATGGAGCTTTGATGGCTCAGCTATGGTCACAGGTAATAGGGTGTTCTCACATGGTGTCATGGTGGCCATGTTGGTGTCCCAAAACAAAGAAGTGATGGCCATGTTGGTGTCCCAAACTAAATCTTTGGGAATTGCACCCTATTTTTATGCAAATACTTTCTTGTTTCAGTAAACCAATATAGCTGGCAGTCACGTTAATGAAAACCCTCTATAGAATAAACTGATTCTTGAGTTCAGTTTGGGGCATTATATGTCCAGTGTACATCCAGGAGCTAGCCATCATGGATTCCTGGAATTCACTTGTGAATCAAGGTTGCTTTGACTACAAACTGTTGGATATGTTGTAGGTCAAAATGAAATTCAGGTCAAAATGAATTTAACCTAGGTCAAAGTCAAATTCCTTTGCCTTTTAACCCTAATTATTCATGATTCATAAATAATTAGGCTTAGAAGACAAAGGAATATCATTTTGACCTAGGTTAAAATCATTTTAACCTGAATTTTATTTTGACCTACAACAGATACTCGAGTTAAGAGAATTAGTCAGTGATCAGCTGTAACGTCAAGCGATAATTCTTCATTGTACACACAGGGTTGTCATTAAGGGCAGGGCGCCATGGATTTTCCCCGGACAATTTTGATAATTCTGGACTAGATCCCTGGCTACTTTCATAGAAAAAAGAAGAAACTGCTACAGTTTTCAGTAAAATAATTATTGCTGAATTGGCTAGGCCGCACACTTGAGCACTACCGTATCTATGTAAACATATTGTCAGTATGCACAAGGTGGCCTCACCTAAAAGCCTAGCAGTTTCTGGAGGTCACCTTGCTGCATATAGTACTTCTTATAAATTGTTAATCTATTGGAAATAAGGCAAATAAATGATGATGATGATCGGTTTTCATTAATTTTTCAAGTAAAAGAGGACCTGTTGTAGAGTAGCCAGGTACCCTGAATGAATTTGTTGGGCAGAGCTTTCAATTATGCACCTAAGAAAGCTGGGTATTCCCGTGAAAGTAGAGGGGTGCCAGTACCCTTGTCCTGGCTTCTAATACAAACACTGCTTGCTTATTGACAACAGCTGGATTCCCTGGCTACCTTTTGCACATCCCGGTCTACAGTGTACATCAAAAATTAGTGACAGCCCAGTGTACACACTTTTAAGTGGATAGATCCTCAGAAGTGGCCAAAACTTGCATATTGTATATATTAGATATTAGTCAGTAGGTTTAAATTCTGTGCCAGGAGTTGTCATTGATGGATATTTACAGTTAAATCTTGTGTTACATCTTTTTATCTAGTCGGAGAAGATGGCCAAGTTAAAATCTGGTCAAGAAGTGGCATGCTGAGGTCAACATTAGTTCAAGCAGGTAAGAATTACCAGACTATTAAATCTAGATCCATGGGTTTAGTTATGTTTTTTTGAGTGGTATTCTCTTCCACTTTCTATTGATTTTCTCATAATAGTGAATTGACATGTTGATTGTTTCAGGTACACCAGTATATTCTGTGGCTTGGAGCCCTGATTCAGATCATATTCTGCATACCAGTGGAAAGCAACTTGTCATCAAACCCTTACAAGCAGCTGCTAAACCAGTTCAGGTATGCATGTGAACCCATGGAGCCATCCACAAACTACATCAATGTAACCTATGCAGCCCAGTCAAAATGTGCCAGCAGTCGGCGACTTTGCCACCTACAACAGAGTGTTTGCCACCTACCTGACACTTAACATAGTTTTTAAATAACAAATACTTGCTTAGTACCTTTGCTTTTCCCGTGCAAATTACTGGTAGAAAATGATGACTGAAATAAAAGACCTCAAAAAGCTGTCAAAATGGACTGGAGTTTATCTGTAAAGCATCCCAGTTGAAATCATTTGAAGCGGTTATTTTCAAAAGTGTGGGGGTTGAATGTTGAATGTTCCCTGACCCCCAGAAGGTCCTTGCTCCCCTTTGACACCTTTTATCATGCCTGCCAAATACGTTTGACAGGGCTGCTGTGTTGTGGTGACTGCATCATTCAACAAAATAAAATAAGTACAATTTTATAACTGTCATACAACTTAATTCAGCATTAGGAAACTGGATTTTCTAATTGAAAAAAAAATCTTTTAATTCAAGAGAACAAGCATTGGTTTTCTAGTACTATAAGCTTATATGATTGGACTGTTTGGTCTCTTTGTAATTTTTACAGTGGAAGGCACATGATGGAGTTGTGTTAAAAGTTGACTGGAATCCTATCAATAATACCATCATCTCAGGTGGAGAGGACTGCAAATATAAGGTGCAAATCAAAAGCATAGACCAGCTTTTATCAAATGTTTAGGTTGCAGAGAGTACTGGGAAGAAAAAAAACTATGTCTTTCCAGAAAAAGTGTCATTCAGTAAACTGAGCAGGGTATGAAAATATCTGTCTCATTCTATTCTCCCAAGTTAGTGCTCACTGAACTTGATATCTTGACTCTCTCACCCACTCTATCTTTAACCCTTGCAATCTCAGTCTTAGTTGTGTAGGCTTCATGGGGGGGAATGACGACTATGGGGTCTGCATTTTCCACTTTCCTACCTTTCTCTTCCAGTTTCTGTCCCTTTCCAAGAAGCTGTTGTTTGTTACACAGTGTGGCATGGTGTTTTATCTTTCTCCCATCTTCAGAACCTCACTGTGATTCCTGTTATATTATTCCTGTCTCCTGTACCCCCCCTTTACCCCACCCTGCCCCCCCCTCACAGTAGTACCCATACCTGCCAACCAAAATACCAGTGTTCAGCATTATAAGCTCTTAGATGTTTTCCTGAGGGGGTAATGGTGGCATATTCCTTTTCAGTACAGCTTTAATTTATTTTAAGCAGTTTATTTTGTAAATTTTTAACCAGGTGTGGGACAGTTATGGTCGAGTGTTGTACTCAAGCATGTTGCACGAGTATCCCATTACAAGCATCTCATGGGCACCTGATGGTGAGTCTAAATGCATAACCTTTTCTTTTCTTAGCTTATTTTTGCTGTTTCTACATGTACAGTAGTTTAAAGCCAAGTTTGTTGTATCACACTGCATGTTTGCAAACTTTGAAGGGATTTTGGGTTTTTCTGTTCTGCCAGTCATCTGCATGGGGTGGGGTTATGCAAATAGGCCAATCAGAATGTGTTGCATTGTGATTTGCATAACCCTGCCCCACTCAGATGATTGGTAGAACAGAAAATAACCTTTTTTTTTTTTTTTCGAAAATGTGCAGCGTAATTCAACAAATATATTGCTGTGAGTGCAGAAAGAACACAAAAATCTTTTTGGCATACTGAAGTTCTTACCTCAAATAGGAAAATAGTAATTCAAGTATTGTCCCAAAATGAAGATGAATTACTAACAACAATACAACAAAACTCTGGACACCAGATATATATGATATATTTTCATTGATAGGTGAACTGTTTGCTGTTGGGTCTTTCAATACACTCAGGCTCTGTGACAAAACTGGGGTGAGTGTTCATTAATTAATTTCTGATTGAAAGGTTTTGATTGCAAGTTTTATCAGATGAGTCTGTATTGTGAATGATGATGACTACTCAGTTTAATATTTATAGAGGTAAAGAAACACTTAAAGTGGCAAATAAGTCAATCACAGAAACTTAAGTGTAAGTTGGGTAGGGTGGGGTTATTCCTGTCAAATTCGATTAGGTGATATTTGCGCCTAAAACTTTCTTTAAAATGCAGTAGACGGATGTAAGTGATCATGAGCTTAGAACTTCTGTTGTAGTTGTTTTCAATATCCTGTACTGGTTTTCTTTTTTAAATGAAATAATATCTGCTTGCAATTGTCTGATTTTTGCTGGTTTTGGTTCAATTCTACCAAAATTACTGCCTTTTACCTGTTATCGTGCAAAAAGTGCTCCTACAGAATCAGCAAGGTGAATTCCATTGAAATTTTAGCAGGGAGAACTAACCATAATAATTTTTTTGGTGATTTTCAATGCATAGCTTGAAATTTCAATCCATTTCCATCCTCATCATCTTTGATGAAATACAGGAGTTTATCGTGTCAATGCAGTACTACAGTCTTAAGCAGCAAAACAAGACCATTATTTTAAGGTTTCCATTGATGCATTGGCAGTTTTAAGGTTTTGAAAATGATAGTACAATAGCGTGACACTGCCCCTTTAAGGGCTGTGGGCCAGGGATTTTTGCCAGCCAATTTTGATCATTTTGGATTAGATCCCTGGCTACTTTCATAAAAAAAACAGCATATTGACAACAGCTGGATTCCCTGGCTACTTTTTAGCACATCCCCTTCTACATAAAAAATTAGTGACAGCCCTGCTGATTGTTTAAAATCATTTTCATACAGTGGTCATACACACTGGAAAAACCCAACACTGGCTCAATATTCAACATTGCTTGGTCCAGTGATGGAACACAGCTCGCTGGTGCCTGTGGAAATGGACAGGTTATTTTTGCTCATGTGATTGAAAGGCGCCTGGAGTGGAAGAATTTTGAAGTGACAGTCACAGATCGAAAGAGCATTCTAGTGAGAGATGTCACCAATGATGTAAAAGAATCTTTAGGTAATAAATGAAGGGCTCGGAGGAACACTATGCAAAGTAACTTCTTGGGTGTTTGTTTATTTTGCTCAAAAATAGCTGATTTCTCACATAACAGGCTTGATTTCGAGAAAACATGGGCCAAAAAACATGTTCACCCAAAAAGTCACTAAGCATAGTGCTATTCCCAGCCTTTAATTCTTTGATCTTAATGTCACTGCTCATTTTTACAAGCGTTCACTAAAACTGAACTTGTTAATAAATTCTTTCAGACTTCCGAGACCGCATTATAAAGACTTCATTGGCCTTCAACCATCTTGTTGTAGCAACAACATCTCAGTGTTATATTTACAGGTAAAATATTGGATAGAGTTGCTGGAAACAAGTTTGCCACATAAAAATTCTGTTGCAGCCCAGCAACCAGAACCAAACAGTGGAACTTTTTTTTAAATATTTGTCAGACAAGTCTACTGCAGATTCCATCAGAAAAAAAATTCAACTAGTCTAATCTTGCATTCCTCAACCATTTACTTAACAATCCTCCATAAGTTGCTAGTGTTTTGAATACAAATGTCATTTTTCATAAATGCTTTTACTGATGATTGTTTAAAAAAACTGCTCACAAATGCTCCTATGCATTGACTGTACTTGCATTTATTTCATCTGTGCAGTGTTAAAAACTGGAACACACCCATGATATTTGATCTCAAGAATGGAAATATCACGCTTATTGTTCTAACAGAGAAGTGAGTTAAATTTTTTAGTGTACTTGCTGCTACCTTAGTCTAGTCTGTCATATGATTAAGTAGAACAATCAGGTCTTTGTGTGTGTTCTTTGAGTAATGCTTAAAATGCCTATAACCCCAAAAATCTTTTATCGCTCAATTAAATCTTTGTATATAACTGAGAAAAATGCCGCAAAAATTTTTGAATTCAGTTAAAAACCCAATTTTTTTTATGAATTTTTAAAGTGGGTGCCATTCAATGCACGACCAAGGAAATGAGAGAATGGGACTAGTGACGTCATTCCAGGATATTGCTCTCTTTGCTCTGGTTTACTGTATGGGATCAAGCATTTTCAGGGTTTAGTATTTGGGTGAAAAAACTTTTGTTTGACTAAAAAAAAATAGGATTATCAAATCTATTTATAATGTCGTCCAGCGATGCTGGCTTTGACTCTAGCTCGGATCTGAGGCCGCAGAAATGGCCGGATGTCGAGTACAACTTAGAAGTCAAGGGTTCATCAGATGTGAGCGAACGAGGAGCCAGAAGATGTCTATGCCAATGAGGCGATAGCAGATGAGGAATGGCTAGCTCACAATGAAGCAGAAAGGAAAATGGAGGAAACACTTTAAATGAATTGCAAAAGTGACTAAAGGCGGTAGACAAATATGCTGATTCCTTGCATTTTCTTCGAAGTTTTTGCTCATGTTTGACTAGTGAGTGGACACAAGCAGACCAGTGTGTCTTTCCTCGGCTGAATAAAATGAGATGCAGAGAGATATTTTAGAGGAATGCACTCTTGGAAACCAGAAAAATTTTACAAATACAAAGTGAGTGAAAGATGTGAAAAAAACGTATTCACACACTGTACTGCTGAGTACTTCGTGGGCTCCCAATGAACACGCTTTGATCAGTTGACAAAGTCGACCCAATTTGTTCTTCTCTTGCATTTCTTCGGATCGACAGCCCCTCCAAAAGATGCTGGGTGAAATGATAAACCCTTGACCTTGTTTGGCCCGTTGCTACAACCGAAAACAATGCATCAGTATCTGGCATTCTGAAGCAAGAACAGTTGCCAACAAGAAAGCAATCAATGGCCTGGAATTATGTCACAAATTACACTATTCCCAGACCCTTTTCAATGATTCTGCGGCTCGGTCATGTTTTCAAAAAGGGCTATTTTCCTGCCCTTTAAAAAATCATAAAAATTTGCGCTTTTAAACGAATTCAAAAATTTTTGTGGCATTTTTCTCAGTTCCATACAAAGATTAATTTTAATTGGGCGAAAAAAGATTTTTGGGGCTATAGGCACTTTAAATTTGTGCAAATATGTGCCAAATGCCCAATGTATATCTCTGGAATGACAAAGCTGTCCACTTGAAGCACTCAGTTCTTATTCACTTTTGGCTAGTGAGGTTATTACTTTGGTCAATATTGCTGACATCTGTTCAATGTTTTGTTATTTTAGGCACTTTCTTTTAGCTGATGATGCAGGTCTTCAAGTTTATTCATATGAGGTATGGTAATACATCACAACAGTTCAACAACAACAACTTTATTAATTTAGTAGTTAAATATTACAAAATGCTTGAGCCCGCAGGTAGCTTTATGCTTAGTAGCTAAATCGAGGCAGGCTCAAGGGAAAAAAAGAGAAAAAAAGAAATTATAAATACAAACGTTTTGGTCCAAGACATAGATACACACACTTTATTATTTTGAAGAGTGTGCTGCCATCTAATTTTTGTGATGAACTAACTTAACAGATCAAAGTGGAACTTACATTTTCAATGTCATTATTGCATAACAGGAAAAAGCTGAAGTATGACATATTTTTATTTTTCCAAGGGTCGTCTGATATGTGTTCCAAAGTACCAGGGGCTAAGAACAGATATTCTGAATGAACAGACCTGCACGCTGAGTAATGATACACTGGCAATTAAGGATAGGAAAGATGAAAAAGGTACAGTACTGTGTGTTTCAAATGCTTTACCAATGAGGTATAGTTAACAATTATTCACCGATGTGGAGGTGAATAGTGGTGGATATTTACTGAGCCGCAAAGCCACTTTCACCAACACTGAGGTGAATAATTGTTTTAGTACATGTATATACCACACAAATTGAATAATCAGCTGATTGAAAATTTGCTTTATTTGTAACAACAGAGCAACAAATACGAAACAGGAAGCCATTTTGTTTACTCCCTTTCCTGAGAGGTGAATCGTACTTGCTATTGACCTCCTAGCTAGCCAGTCAGAATGCGCAGAAAGCACTATTCACTTGTGTGGTATATATACTAAGATTTGTCTCCGACACAGACCTTCCTTTGGCTCATCACAGAATCTTGTTGGAAAGGAGAGATAATGTGACAAGCCAAAAGAAAGACTGCATAGGAGGCTAAGCTAAGATGTGTATTGCTTAATTCTGATTATAAATCAGCAATTTTTTCCAAAATCACTCTACATGACTGTATTAAAGATGTCATCTACTGATGGTGTTGTGTCATTTAGTGTCAGAATAATTCCGTGTCCTTTCAGTATTATATGAGTAGTTATTTAACACAATTATTTTGAGGATGAAATAAAAATAATGTGTTTGTTGTTTGTTTATCTTCAGTCATACACTTGTTTGAGACCCATTCGGGAAAAGCTGTAGGAAGTGGCCAGCCAATACAACATTCAGTAAGCTGAGTGTGTCTTATTATATATTATTGCTCTTCAGGCAGCTCATTTCTATGACCATTTACCGCTGACCGGTTAGCTCAGTTGGTAGAGCACCAGACTACCTTGCGGGAGGTCGCGGGTTCAAACCCTGGCCAGACCAACACTCAGGGTCTTTAAATAATTGAGGAGAAAGTGCTGCATTTGTAATTACATCTGCAAATGGTTTGACTTTCTAGTCTTCTTGGATAAGGACGATAAACCATAGGTCCTGTCTCACAACACTTGTACCTAATAATCTGTGGGACGTTAAAGAACCCACACGCTGTTCAAAAAGAGTAGGGGACATACATGTAGTTCCTGGTGTGGTGGTCTATCTCTATTTTTCATCTGTCTTTGACATTCATGTGTGGGTTGGGTGGGTGGGTGGGTGGGTGAGATCAAATATGGACTGATAGCAGCTGCGAGAGGCGCCTTTACAGGCTGACATCCGATCTCACCTTAGAGAAGCATTGCAAACCACCAGGAAACTATGTGATATGTACGGTATATAAATCAATTACCATTACCACTTCCTCATGATCTGTGTGAAAGTAAACCTATTTTTTGTATTTTAGCTTGAAGTCATGGAGATTGCACTGAGTCAATGTGGTCCCACAAATGACAGGCAACTGGCGATTATCGACAAAAACAGAGATCTATATCTCACCCCTATCAAGCACATAGGCCCAGCAGAAAAGCTTGTCAAACTTGGTAAAGCACTTAATTATCCAGTTTATATTCTTTTAAACTATAAAAAGACAGAGAATTTCTTCAAATATGAGAGAAACAATAATTATTATTATTAATCATGAAAAAATTAAATTATGGATATGCTTGTAATTTGTTGCAATGCAGTGCATCATAACCTCAAGGACTATTAGTAATGACCACAACTCCAGTTCATGGTTATGAGGTCACATAATGTGTGAAGAGATGTTCAGTGCCCATTGCTTGTAAGGATTACCTTCCAGACAATCACACTGTCTTGTTTGATTGAACTTCATCCTGTCATTTAATGACACTACACTGAAAATAAGCTACCATGTATGAATTTGAATTTTCCAGGAACTATGATTACTACAATGGCATGGAATGACAACACCAACATGTTGGCAGCTTTTCAGGATGGCAGATTTATTGTGTGGTATTATCCAAGTGCAGTGTATGTTGATCAGGATATCTTACCAAAAACACTTCTGGAAAAAGATTCAAGGTACAAACAATTTGGAAGTGTCTAGTGTCAGGTCAATAATTCAATAATATGTTGATTAACAAATAGAAATATTATGCAGAAGCGGTAAACAAAACAACCTTTATTTGGTTTGAAAAACATCTTTGTTTTGGCTATGCCTTTGTCTGTCAGAGACATCATCATGTTTGACCGCCAACCGGTTAGCTCAGTGGTAGAGCACCAGACTAGCATGCGGGAGGTCGTGGGTTCAAACCCCGCCCGGACCGACACCCAGGGTCTTTAAATAATTGAGGAGAAAGTGCTGCCTTTGAAATGACATCTGCAAATGGTTAGTCTTTCTAGTCTTCTTGGATAAGGACGATAAACCATAGGCCCCATCTCACAACTCTTCATAATTGATTCTGTGAGACGTAAAAGAACCCGCACACTGTTTGAAAAGAGTAGGGGACGTAGTTCCCGGTGTGGTGGTCTACCTCTCATCTAATGGTTAAAATAATGCTTGGAGATATTAGCTGCACAAGCTACTCTAAAATCCGAGGGTAAATAAAGTAATGTATGTATGTATGTTTAGTCACATTTAAATTTAATGATTGTACTTTTCAGTGACTTTGGGAAAAACCCTCAGATTGTCAGCTTCTTGGAAAATCATTGTACAATGAGAAGAGCAGATGGCTCACTGTGCAGCACAATGTGAGTACAAACTAGATCTACATAAGGCACTTCTATAAAAAACGGTTAGTGTAAAAAATCATTTCTTTTTTTTTATTTTCCAGAATTTCACCATACCCTTCAATGCTTCACAAGTATGCTAGTGGGTCTAAATGGGAAGATGCCATTCGTCTTTGTAGATTTGTAAAGGTAAATATGTTTAGACTGAATTTATTTTGCTGTTTGGTATTAATTTTAAATACCTTATATCTATTACACTTCCCACAAATATTAAACTATGGCAAAGACTGAATTATTACTTTTGGTTTATTAGGACACTGTCTTGTGGGCTTGTCTGGCTACAATGGCAGCTTATGCTAAAGATCTCAACACAGCAGAGACAGCTTATGCTGCTATTGATGAGGTAAGTTTTGACTCTTTTGTCAAATTTTATGCTTTGAAGGAACAGCACTGTTTAATTGGTTAGGAAAAGGATGTGCTTGTGATCTCAGCTAAAAGAAAAGGATGACAAAATGTCTTCCGGTATAACAAGAGTAAATGATACTGGACTGTTGAGTATTAGTCTTGTTACCAAACATTTTGCACAGGGTTTGAGATTTCATTAACCAGCATTGAAGTATATGTCCTAGCCTCTATTAACAAAGTCTTTTACCTCTATTTACTTTATTGTGATCCACAGGCAGACAAAGTGCAGTACATTAATCACATCAAAGAGATACCAACTAAGGAGGGAAGAAATGCTGCTATGGCTCTGTTCTGTCGGCAGACGCAGGAGGCAGAAACCATTCTTCTGCAAGCTGGACTCATTTACAGGGCAATACAGATGAATATTGACCTCTTTAACTGGGACAGGTACAGTTACAGAAGAATAGTCCAGTTTCAAGTTTTCCATGACCGCTGAATAAAAGCACTGAGAACACATTTGTACACCGTTAGCCTCTACCTAAAGTAAAATATATTTCATAAATACTGGCGGGAAGGTACTACAAATTTGAATATTAAACAATAGACAGAGCTGTAAACAGGTCATCTTCTCACTGGAATTTGTGAATATTTTTCTTTAGGTTGAGGCTAACGGTGTACAAATGCGTTCTCAGTACTTTTAATCAGCAGTCATGGCTAACTTGAAACTGGACTATTACCTTGTATAAAGATGAGAGCACTTCTCTACGACATTTATGTCAGGCAGTGGGAATACAATCACATTTTGGCTCATGTTCGGTTTCCACTCTGCTTTGCAGGGCTCTTGAACTTGCTGTAAAACACAAGACTCATGTGGACACAGTTCTGGCATACAGGCAAAAATACCTGGAAAACTTTGGCAGAACAGAAAAAAACAAGCGATTTCTCCAGTATGCACAAGGGGTAAGGCAACACTGAAAGTACAATAATTTATTGTATACAGATTGAGTTAATTTGTCATAAAATAGCTTTATGGAATAGTCTTATCTCATATAGTTTGCCTTTCTGTTGGACTAACATCAAGCAATTTTCCGTTTTTTACCAAGGACCTAAATTTTATAACTCCTTAAATTCCGAGATCGTCAACTCATCCTCTCCTGTCTCCTTTAAGAAAGCACTTAAGGCATTCATTTGTAAGAACTATTTATTTTATTAGTAGTTTTAGATGTGATTAAGTATTAACTTTATTTGCAGCTTGTAACCTATTGTAATTGTATCCGTTGTCATGTTCTTTTTTTTCAAAATTTCATCTTGTAAAACAATAACTGAGGAGGCCTAATTAACATAAGCTTCATAGTTTCCTTGAGGCCTCCTCGCCATTGTAACTTCTATCCATTCTATCTTTTTTGTTTTCCTTATAATAATGCTATTTGTGGTTTGGCAAAAAAAAAAATGATGAATCTTTTGACCGAATAATAAAATTATTATGGGTGAGTGATTGCAATTTATTTTAAGTTTGTTTCCTTTCAGTACCTTCCTAGAGATTTTCAAAAACAAAAAGATTTTTTATTTTCCTCATGTTTTTATAAGGTAACTTTCAAGTCTAGGATTGAGGCATATCGTGTCCCTTTGTCATTGTGTTGGTTTTAAAAGCTGTTTTTGCTTTTGCTTGGCAGGGAATAGATAAAGCCATAGAATCCTACTTATCAATTTCCTGTTTGTGCTGTCCATTACAGGTTGAAGTTGATTGGGAGAAAATCAATGACAAGATTGATATGGAGTTAAAGAAAGAAGCTTCCAGGCCAGGGGCCAAACCCTATAATGGCTGATGACACAGATTCTTCACTAGTTCAAAATATTCTCACAATGTAAATATTTTTGTTGTACAGAGGCCTTTTTAGTGTGAAGTTAGGCAGTTACTTAGAAAATAAATAAAAAAGTTAGCTTTGTAAACTACATGTAGATTAGCTACATGCATTCACTCAGTCTTTTGTTAGCTTTCTGTGTGAGACTTACAGAGTCTATAGAACTTGCAGAGTTAAGTGTACATCACAACAAATTCAAGGTGTATTGTCACTTTGATCAAAGCATACAAGAAACAATGATTTCTGTATTGGAGAAACAAGCGATGGAACAGATTCTAGGCTGCTTTGAAGACTTAAAGAGTCCCAGTGCATCTCTTTTGTGGGTTTTTTTTTTGGACGAAAAACAAGTTTGCCATTTTATTACACCCATTTTTAAATCACTGGTGATCCTTGCAATCTGATTGGCTCTCAACAGTGCAATTTATTCCCAAATTGCACCATTTTTTACTCTAAATCGCATCCTTTCTGTAACTCATCAAAATGAAAGTGAAATAATACTAACCTATCAAATTTCATGGACAAACATATTAATATTGAAAAAAAAACTGTGTGATTTCAAAATGGGTGTAATAAAGTGGTAATTGAACTTCGTGTCATGCAATTTTGGTCTGAAATCATACTTGTGATTTCAAATCAAACTCGCGCTGTGCACTCATTTGATTTTGAAATCACGCATACAGGTGTATGATTTCAGACCAAATTGCACTCCACTCAGTTCAATTACCATTATGAACGGAATATGGACTTTTAGCTAGTCTGAGATGAGTGGGTATGAAAAACTTGCACGACCTTATATTAACTGCCTGTGTATATGCAAACTAATGACGGGGGAATTTTTGAGGAGATCAATGTGTAATGAAAGCCTACTTAGAATGCCAGAAAGCCTTTACAATGTAAGCTCAAACTAGTCTTATTTATTCTGAGATGTATGTATATGTGTCTCACAGTCCACCAAGAAAATAAAATAAAACAATACAATGGACAACAGGTCTTTTCAGTGTTTATTTATTGCCATTTGAAAAATCTACTTCCTATATATTATTGTTAAACATTTTACATTTCTTAAAAAAATGTATTTGCATTCCCTTAAAATTCCAAAATAAAAAACATTTCATTTAAGATATGTTCAAGCAATACGAGATTTATCCTCGATTACATTAATTTCATTCAGTTCTGTACACACTGTAGCACTCTTGCATTCCGGCAAGTCAAGACTTAAGTTCTTGAGTAGCAGTGTGAAGTGAAATTGTTCCACTGGTAAATTTTGCCATTTGGTACACATTGAGAGCCATGACATTGGGGCTTGTTTGAGTTCCAAGAGGATGTGACCCCTACTTGCAACTGATTGCTGGGTTTTTGTGTTTGCCCCCACAGGTGATATATCACTTTGGTTTCTAAGGTGATGCCACGCCTAATTCGTCCAAAGATAAATTCTGTGTCCATTCATAGAGTTTATCCGCTTGATCTTCCCAATCATCCTCATCAAAAATATCCTTTTCAGCATCTTGCACTGTTGGTGTTATTTCATCATGGCTTTCAGTCTGCAATAGATTTCAGTAATTATGAGAGATACCTATCCACATGAATGTGAAGGCAGCATACATTGAACATGCCATCAGTGTCTCTGTATACATGTATTATGCCTATCAGCACCTACCACATCTTGCAGACCTTAAATGAGCTATGTCACAGTCTTCAGATTTTGAAAAGTTTAGCCTTAATTTTTCAAAAAGGTCATTTGTAACCAGTTTCAATCTTCCCCTGATCCTTCACCATCCTCGTCATATTTGCATTTATTCTTCTCTCTTTGGTGCTTATCTCACCTGACAAATTGTTATTTCACTGTTTCCCATTATTTCAATGCATTTTTCTGTCTCTGATAATGACCCAAAATATCGTGACCAAGCTCCTTTAAGATTGTTGAAAGCAAATGATAGGCAATGGAATTTTTTTTTTGTAATTTGAAAATGATAGGCAATGGATGCCACAATAACTTTGCTTCAGACAGTATGAATGGACTCATCTTCTGTTCCTTATTAGTTCATGTCATCTGGGAGTATTTTACATTTTTGTTATCAGGTTTTACAGTTTTATTGGTGCTTGTCCGCTTACCAATTTAGGAGAATCAATTCCATACATTTTCCTCATTTTTGCTACTCTTGCCTTAGCTTTGCGTGATCGCCTAACTGGAGATGGATTGTTGTAATCTGTTTGTAGCTTTTTCCTGAAACAAAATATTTGAATTAGTCTGTTTTAACTTAAGACACCACAGCAAATCATCAGGCATCAGACAGAACTCTAGTTCGCTGATATCCAGAGGGATTACTGTGTCACCTGTACATGGGTATGGCTCTGATGCTGGCCACCTGAATTTCCTGTGTCGCAGGTCTGAGTGCCAACAGATCAGGACATTCCTCTGCTAGTCTGGGGGTGGTAAGACCAAATTCCACATACCCAAAGATATCACGTACAATATTCTGTCGTGGAATAGCTACATTGAAATAAAGAGCACATGAAGTTAAAAAATTAAACTTGTGCAAGGGTACCTCGTTATGAACTTTTACGCCATAAGTACCACTTTCCAACACAGCTGAGGAATGTCACAATCACCCCTATCTCACCTGAAGGGTGGATACAGTTCTATCTCCTTCACGTCCAATAATATAATTAAATATTATAATGGAGGTATGGTTCAACTGAAGTGAATAATATTGATAACCATACCATCAAGTGTTAGCCTTCTCCATGTGTTTGATTTTCCACCAGTTTCTGCAGGACACTCATCCAAATGACTTAAATACTGCAGAGAGACAAAGAGATACAAGCAAATTATTTGTTATTGTTAAGTTGTTTAGCTCCTCCCACCTCAAATACCTCAAGAATAAATAATTCTTGGCTGGCTGTTTGTCATTCTCACTGGTCCTTCTTATCCATAAGTGGTCAATAACATGTACATACCTGCATATAATCTTTCATTGTTGTTACATCAGTTTCGTCTGTTATTCTGTCTTTTTCATGCTGGCACATGTCAGCTATTAACTGATTGTAAAACTTTCGATTTCCCATGAGTTTCAGTGAATCACTTGCTGCCTGAAAAAAAAAATGACAAAGACAATATTTAGCACTTCAATTAACTTGAGCAAAGCCATTAATGTTCTGCCTCCTCTCATAAAGCCATATTTCAAAAAAGCTGAGATTAAATAAACAGTTATTTTATTTACCTCTGATGCTGGTTTGATGACTTTTTTACCACAGTAATACTTGATACCTTGTCCCCCGTTGTGAATGAAAATCTTGAACATAATGATAGGTGGGAATTCAGCTCCTCCAAACCTGCAGGATGGGAAAAAAGTTGACATCTAAAGCATCAAATGTTGCAGTGCTCTCTTGCAACGATAAGTCAAATGCATAAATAATCAATGTCTATAACAGAAATCTTTCCTTGCCTTGCCTCCTTATTTAAGTCACTAACAGTGTGATCTGAGTCGCTGAATCTGGTCTGGGTAAGTGGCTTTGACTTGTAAGAAAACTGTGCTGCTACCAGCCTGTCACTCTCACACCTTTATATAAATAATTATCACTACCTATACATATGGCTCTTCAATTTGATACCCAAACTGGTTTCCTGCTTCTGTTTCTGTTTCTGTTTATTGATATTCAAGTAAGAATTACAAAATAAATAAAAATTATACATAAACACACATATCAACTTCCTCTGCTCGCATGTAGCTTAGCTAATCGAGGCGGGCAGAGGAAAACAAACATAAGGTGATTCAGCAGGAAGAGATTAAAAAAAGGAAAGAAAAGGAAAGGAGAAGGAAGATAAATCTATATAATCGATACAAAAAAGATGAACTAGAATTATTACAATTCAACTTTGCAAAATTACAAGCTTATATTAGATTATGCCCCATTAAAGAAGCTTTCTGTCTTTCAAAGTCGTCAGTCTTTTTAACAGAGTGTTTTCACATGACGTCATGGTGGCATCACAGATGTAATCTAACCACGGCCAGTAACATCTACGAAGTAGTACCAAATTCCTTGTTCTGTGTACCAGAATTTGAGGAACCGACATGCTATGATTGGCCCATCAACAAAAAGGCTTTTGTTGACAGGCCTATCATAGCATGTACTCAAATTCTGGTACACAGAACAAGGAATTTGGTGCTGCTTTGCAGACATTACTATCTGGGGTTAGATTATGTCTGCGACACAGGTTAATGATTGTTTATATGCTGTCTTGCACATTTGAAAACTTCATGTTGATGTTTACAAAATAAAAATTGAATTAAATTAGTTTATATTTCTCAATGTTGCCATGGGTTGTAATAACTAAAATAAATAAACAAACAAGAATGCATTCAGTATTAATGGTCATTTGTTTGTTTCATCTACCTGAATCTAACTCTGGCCTGGACCACTGGATCTCGCAGAAGGTCAGCTTCAAGTGGTGACACTTTTCTCAACACTTCATAGGTTAGCGAATGTTCCTAGAGGGAGCAAATTATGAATAGGACAGTTTAGCAAATAACATAATTATATTCTACATCTACATTTACATTTATTAATTGACAACGCTTTCGCATCAAGTCAATATAAATTAAATAAATTACAATATCAGAAATACAATAATAGAGAAAAAAAATATTACTGAAGATAATATTTATATATTCAGTCATTTAATGATGATGATACTCTATTTATGTGTCAATTGAGGATCTAGCTCCTAAGTGACAAGGAGCTAATTGGGGACACAGTATTATTAAACGAAAATTTATTACTTACAGTTGACAATAATAGATATTTAGAGACTTAACAGACACTTACCGCTGCACATATTGCGTACTTGAGCAGCTTGAACATTTGTCTGTCACGATATGAGCACCAGAATCGTTCAATTTTTCTTGCTGATTCAATTCGAGTGAGTCTGCAAAAAGATGACACCGATAAAGCTAATAATCAAGATTGGCCATGAATTTTCTTTTCGTTCAAGCCGTTTGTACACTTTCATTAAACGGGAAAAAAACTCATACCGTGAGTCAGGAGGAGCTTCATTGAGATTCTGCCCCATTTTTGTCGAAGAAATTCACAAAGCCAAGAAGGAATCCAATTGTTAACGAAGAAAAGTTACAAATACATCAAAGAAACTCGGTCGGCCATGATGTCATTCACTCCATCATGCAGTACGTTGCTATGGAAGCAAGAACAGGCTCAGGTCAGCTGTTGTCTTATTTGCGTAAGTACTTCATATATACGCTATTACTTTTGCAAAATTCAAAATGGCTTCCAACATGGCCGCTCCATTGGGACGGAAGTTGTTAGGTAGATTACTCGGTGCAAACAGGTATATGTGAATTATTTTTTTTCAAATTCATATCAAATTTCATTAAATATTTGATCGCTTGAGTATATGTATTTTTTTATATTCTCTAGAACACAATTATGGCCATTTGGTGTGCAATATTCAACTGGTACTGGTAGGTCGTATAAAGAACGATTTAAATTTTTATTGTAATTTTTATTTGAGACTTGTACAGTACACGGAATTGCTGTTAATATACTTACAATGGTCAAGATTTAAGTTTGTATAATTAGCTGTGGAATTACATGTTGATTTCACAGGTTATCTATCTACTGGTATTCTGCGGATCCAGTTGGAGCGAAAAGTGCAATTTTTTTTTTATTAAACTTCGCCTTCTAAATAAACTATTAACAAAACATGACGACGTACACAAAAAATAAACAAATACTGGGTTACGGCAGGGCGTCCACAACAGCTGACGCCAATTTACTGTGGGCCCAAGATTAACAAAGTTCTAAACACTCGAATAAAATAGTAAAATATAGTAAACTAATAACAACACGAAATAGGCTCTGAAAGGTTGCGTGGCATATTACATTTTAAGCAGACAGATTTCCAGGTTCTAGGGTCCTCAATATCAAAGCACGAGATAAGTGCATCTTTGTAGTATGAGGAGAGCAGAGATTTAAATTGGTTTAGAGTTACATGTTCATATCTTAACTGCAGGGGGAGAGCATTCCAGATTCTAGAAGTTCTTACAAAAAAGAGTGCTGATAAGTAGAAGTACTGCATTTCTTTGGTCTGAAAGATAATTTTTTTGCATTGCTAGTGCTTGCTCTAGTGATCCTTGATGAATTGATGTAAAATACCTTGTACTACTAATACTTCACAAATTATTTAATATTTGAAGACCCGATCACCAACGTTAAAACTTTTCCTAGTGGGCACGGATTTTATAAGGTAGTTTTGACAGTTTCTAGTAGGTGATCTTTTCTAATTCTTTAATTTCATCTTTACGTTTTTCAAGCGCTAGCATCGTGATGCATGCAAGTTTAATTTCTGGCCGAGTAGGACCAATGACTGAAACAACTTGCCCGCCGAGATAATCACATCCAACTCATTAAGGTTACCGTGTACGTTCAGGGTATAAAATTTTCGATTTTTATTTTTCTCCATAAAAATGAACTTTTTACTGTGATCTTTCAAGCAAAAAAGACACAATTCAAAACGAGTGAATAGTCGCCGAGAGATTGGGAAAAATCTATATGCACCGAATGTAAACATGGACAATATGTTAATGCGAATGCAGCCAACCGGAGCGATTTTCGCGGGAAATATTGCACGTGAAAAAGTTGCTTTGCTTCATGAAGGTTGTGCGCTTTTAGTTTTTCGGCTATGACGATGGGTCAGGTAAACATAGTCAAAGCCGGAGGATATGTAACAAAATGATAAACCAGTGAACTGTTTGTAGCATGAGAGTTTGCGTGCAGATAAAATTACGTGCAAAATTTCCACAGTAGGTGACCGGAAGAAAAGTTAGCGTAAATTGATTGGCCGATCGTCGATAGAGGTGTTTGCGGGCGGTGTTTGTTTGTGTAGTGAAGATTTTTTTTAAGCACTGTTTTCGCAAAGTTTATTTTTGTCTTAAAGAGGAAACTTTCAAGAGTTACAACTCAAGGGCGATTTGTTCGATTTCGGTCAAATTTAGACAGCCGCTAGATTAACTTATCTTCAACAAAAACGTGTTGGGGAATTAGATAATTCAAAACCTTTTTTCACTGAGAGCCATTTCCGTGCGCCCTCTCCGTCTCTTTTTCTAGCGAATTTGAAAATGCGCTGTAACTTTTGAACACAGTCGAATAAAGGAAAACCCCAACACGTTTTTTTAGCGTCTGGTTTCCAGACTTCGAGAAAAATATCAATTTCCCTAAATACAAAAATCACATTTAGTTGTAGCTTTCAAACGTTAATTTACACCTTCGAGTTTAAACTCGACGGAGTGTTCAGTAATTCACTTTCTCATAAAATTAATGAAATATTCAAATAGCTAGTTCAAATAGCTTTAATTTGATATACGGTTTATGGTATCTGGGATGTAATCGGGAGCCGCTACAACACTTAGATTAGAGTCACGGCTGAACGTACACGGTAACCTTAAGTCATTTCAAGTCAACTTTAAACTCCATGTAGGCACCTCTGGTATAGTTTTATTTATTTATTTATTTATTTATTTAACTCTTGCACTTCCTATTTATTTATTTATTTATTTTTATTATTATTTTTATTTTAAACTCTTCTTGATGTGTAAAGCATTGAAGAGAAATAAAGTAGATGTAGATGTTTCCTGACAAGGATTGTGCAAGTTATTGATGTACAGTAGATGTAGATATATATAAGGAAAAGAATCTTTGTTTTTTCTTTAGGCCCAAAAACAATCAGGAAAGTTGTTGTAGCCAACAGAGGGGAGATTGCCTGTCGAGTGATGAAAACAGCAAGGGAAATGGGAATAAGAACAGTTGCAGTATACAGTGATGCAGATGAGAATTCCATGCATGTCAACATGGTTAGTTGAAATTTTTTAAGGCTTTTTATTTATTTTTTTATTTATTTGACTTTGCCAGTCAAGCTGACAGAGCACCACAACAGCTTGCGCCAATTACTGTGGCCCCTTGACAATATAAACTAATGATAAAATGCAAATACAATAATTAAATATGCGATAAATTATAAACTAGAAACAGCAAGTGATAGGCGCGGCTAGGCCTCTGGTTATGTTGCACGAGGGGCAGATGGAACACCATGCCCATGGATTTTCCGGGTTAAAAAACAGTGGGAACAAAGCTTTTTCCAATAAACACTGGGGAAAATACTGCACAAAGTTCAAAAGAAAAAACTGAAGATTGAGATCATGATAATGATCAAGACAGCCTGAGAAGGAATTCTGATATTTTGACCATCTTACTTCTCATTGGCTGCTGATGCTTTGAAAGAAGCGAATTGACCAATCCATAGACATGGTTTGAAAAAAGGGTGCTCAGCATTACCTGTTTTCTATGCTCATATATATCATTCTGTGTCCCTAATTATCTTGACCTTTTTGTACACCTGTTTTAAAATATTACCAGGCTTGATCCCAAGAAAATAAATGACATCCACAGAGCAAAAACCAGTGCATGGTTATGTTTTTTTTTTTCGCTGATCACCTTATGTATTATAATAATAGTTTAAAATTCTTTTCCAGGCAGATGAAGCTTTCCATATTGGAGCAGCTGCCTCGAGAGAAAGTTATCTTAAAATGGAAAAAATCATTGAAGTTGCAAAGCAGAGTGGGGCAGAGGTATAAATGAATTTCATTTCTTGATGAAAACTGTGTTAGTGAATAAAAAATGGTTAATTCTTATTTTTCAGGCCATTCATCCTGGTTATGGCTTTCTATCGGAGAAGCCAGAATTTGCTGAGCTTTGTGAGAAGGAAGGTGTGATATTTATTGGACCACCGGCCTCAGCCATTAGGGATATGGGCATTAAGAGGTAAACAAACAAGGATTTGACTTTTTTCATCCTGTCCATTTGTTTGAGAAGCTGAATCTTTAAGCACCTTTAAGAAGCAGATCAAAACATTTCTTTTTAAACATTCTTTTTATGAAGCATTTTAACTCTTTTTATTATTATTGAATTACTTTTCTTGTAAATATTTATCTTGATTAGTTATTCATATGATAGACTTTGTATATTTTAGGTATTACTATTATCTATTATTTTCATGTATTATTATCATATATAATTTATGCGTATTATCATTGTAAAGCGTTATTGGTTTCTTAGTAGAAATAATGCTATATAAATAAAGATTATTATTATTATTATTATTATTTGATTTTGTTTGGAATGCACTGTTTCAGAAATATTCCATACCTGCACCCCTTCCATGGTTAGTTTTTGGTTTTAGACCCTCCCTCTCCCTCTAGGAATCCTATTCCAGCATCATACATGTAACTTCCTTCAACTTCAAAAACTTGCAAATTATTTTAATACATCCCACTCCCTTTGACAGGGCTCGACACTTATTTACACTCACCTGGTTTCCACTGGAGAGTAAAAAGTTGAAAGTGTGACCAGAAAACTCACCCGATTTGGAAAGTAAATTTTGGACTATGATGGAAACCAGATTTTACTTTTAAAGGCTTTAGTCAAAATGTTTGTAAACGAAATGAGAAAACAACCCTCAGACATTGATTTTGATTCTTGATAAGGACAAATCTTACCATGTTGGAGAATTGAAAGAACTCCCAAGAAGGGAGGTACAACGTTAATACATATGGTAACTGAATGTGACATATTGGAGATAGGTGACAGTAAAGAATGAGTCTTTTCTGGTTTGGTTTAACCCAGACAAATAAAAAACACTATTAATGGTATAATACTGTAATTTTTGGAAAGTAAAATTTTGAGTTGGAGGGTAAGTTTTGAAATCTACTTTCCAAAGTGGAAGTCATGTCAAAAATTAGTGTTGAGCCCTGCTGCAATGTGGGAAACTCATGCTTTGGTGGGGGAGGTGGCTATGAATATTTTCTGGAAATATTATAATAGAAAAGAAGTACAGCAAGGAAAAGGTAATAGGGTAAAAGCAGATAGGGTGTTGCTTGCTTTTGTTGCAGTACCTCTAAGGCAATCATGGATAGTGCTGGAGTGCCAATCATTGAAGGTTACCATGGTGAGGACCAATCAGACAAGAGACTGAGACAAGAGGCAGAGAGAATAGGGTGAGAAATGTTTATTCATTCTTGCTTTACTAATCTGCATAGAGAAGAAACAAACCAGCAAACAAACAACAACTTTATTTAACCACAGGGTCCTTTACACTAAAGAGTGCTCTCCCAAGGATCCACGCACTTTAACAATAAGTTACATAATTATAATAGGCTACATGGTAAATGGATAGAAGGACACCTTCCTGTAGAAATGCTGAGGTTTACTCTGTGATGGAGTAGCCATATATTTCCCCAGAATGTGCAATAATAAAAGACCTGGCGCCGCAGGTAGCAAAAGCAAATTGAGGCGGGCCAGGAGAAAGAAAAATAAACAAAATGTGGTAAGATTCTGTTAGATTCTAAATCTTCATATCAGTTTTCATGTTCAGTTTTCATATCAGTTTTCAAGTGCCCAATTGGGCACATATTGTGCTGGTAGTCTTAACTTACCCTTGGCTATTTCCTTTCAAGTGACAGTGTTTATTTTCCCAATGCTGACCTTGAACAATGTTGTTGATGTTTTTTTTAGTTATCCAGTAATGCTGAAAGCTGTGAGAGGAGGTGGAGGCAAAGGAATGAGGATTGTGATGACACCTGAAGAGTTTGATGCTGCTCTGGAGTCTGCTAGAAGAGAGTCACTCAAGTCTTTTAATGATGACAACATGCTGGTCGAGAAATTTGTTGACACGCCAAGGTAGAACTTTTGATTAGTTTGTGTATATGGTGTGGTTCAATGTTTTATCTTGGTTCAATTTTTATTTTCCTTTATTTCGTACTCATTATCATACATAATTTACCACACACAAGAACAATAGAAAATAAAATATGAACCAAGGATGAACTTGAACTACAACTTACATATATTCGCAAGTCACAGTGAGCTTTGATAGTGGCAGTGATGTGAGGGATATACTGCCACTCAAGCACCAACTTGACTGATGTTTGTTGTACATCAGTTTGGTTGCTTTGTGACACATCTCATGCTTTCTTTCCAGACATGTAGAGGTTCAAGTATTTGCTGATGCTCTTGGGAATACTGTGTACCTTTTTGAGAGGGACTGCAGTGTTCAGAGACGACATCAAAAAATCATTGAGGAGGCTCCAGCCCCAGATGTGTCATCTGAGGTGCGGAAGAAGATTGGTGAGGCAGCAGTGAGAGCAGCCAAGGCTGTTGGCTACATTGGTGCAGGTGAGATGATTATATAATACCAAAAGGGACATGACGCCAAGTTTGGTGAAATTTGTCAGTCTTAAGTGAAAGTGCTCTTATTTAATTTCAGGTCTCATTAACGGAGGGGGGGGGGGGGGGGCTTATTAGAGAGGGGGAGTTAAAGGGACTATGTCAGCTGGAGCACATGCGCAGTAGGGACCGTCTGGCTCTAATTTGCATACAACTCATCACAACAGTCTAGCTCGTCCGGACGCAAGCCATTGTTTCCTACGTGCTGACAACACTTTCATACAACGTGGAGAGAAGAATTTACGTGCCTGTTTTTTTGAACTCATAGAAATTGTCGTTGCTGTCATTGAAAGCGAGTCTATTGTGGTGAGTCTAGCCTGTTTATTGGCATTGTATGTTGTCTGACGTGAATACTGCTGTCATTTTCTCTTCGGATCGATTGCGGCAAACACTTTTAATGACAGTGACTTACTTTGTTTCCCTTTGGTTTTTAGACCGATCCTTGCATCTGCAGGAATACTTGTTCTCGAAAAACTACCTCAAAAACCAATGGTTTCCCCTGTAAAACTGCAAAGTGCATTGCACCAATTTATGTACTTGTGGCACGAAGAAATTAAAGTCATGTCAAAACAAACCACTAAGCTTGAATGTCTTATCAAATGCAAAACATCGAAGATGTCCCGCGAACTTGGAATCGGTGGAATAACCACACTTTAATTTCGCTGATACCCATTGCAAGTAGAATAAATTAAACAATCCAGGCAAATCCTCTGATTTCCACGTTCCCAAACTTTGCGTCTGACGGCGTTGCTGTCGTAAATTCTCTTTCATCCCCTGCCAGCACGACGACGGCCACTAGTAGACATCACAATTCCATGAAAATAATTCTTCCAAAGACAAATCTCAAAAAGATATTGCTACAAAATCCGTCTGTATTTCCTTAAGACTGATTGTGAGCAAAAACATCCACACTTTTTCTCAAGATTAACGCAATTCAAACAGATGCAATCGGCTACTTGGAACCTTCGACAGCATTTGAAAAAGTTGGGCTAACGTTTTCAAAAGTTTTCTGACCAACTCGCGCATGTGCATTGGATGATATAGTCCCTTTAATAGAGAGGAGGGGCTCATTTCAAATCTTAAACACCCTGTTTTTATCTTAAAACAGTTTTGGTACAAAACTCAAACAGCTACAGTGAAATTTTAATACCTAATAAAGAGCAGCAAACAGTATGATGTGTTTGAGTGTATATTTGCTTAAAACAAACCAATTGGGCCACATGAAGGTGATTTTGCAAGAGGAAATATGGGGGACTACTTACAAAATTTCATGTTCCAAAAGGAGGCTTATTAGAGAGGGGGGCTTATTACAAAAACCGACTTCCAAACGGGGGTCTTATTAGAGAGGGGGGCTTAAGAGAGCTTTTACGGTATTTCCTCACATAGAAAATGTCACAAGACAGTCAAGTGATTTTAGTTTTTAATTTCTTGGCCAAAAGAGTAAAACAACAAAAATTTTAATTATTTTAGAAAATGTGTTCTTTTTAGGAACTGTTGAGTTTATCATGGATAAAAACCAGAACTTCTTCTTCATGGAAATGAACACCAGGTTACAAGTAAGTTGACATTTACAGATGTTTTACATCTCAGATTGAAACAGAATGATGTATCAGACCATTAACTAGGATTTCAACCATCTCCATGCAATGATGACTTGAACTAGGGCATATAGAGCGCTTTTCAATTGAGTGTCGTAAAACCAAAACCAAAGCAATTACTCTGACCAATCACAACAGACCAAACAGTGCAATGAGCCAATCATAATATGAAACAATTACATGCGTGGTAAAATATGCATGTGCAAGTCACAATTGGTTTTGGTTTTGCTTCTCATTGGTTGAGAAAGTGGCACAAGTTTTCCTGGCCAATCACAGAGCGAAGCAATGCAAAACCAAAGCAAAACGCGAATTAATTTTGACACTCAATTGAAAACCACTCTATACTGGTAGTCCCAATTTAGTTTAGGGTGGTGCAAGTTCGAATTTGCATCCAGTTCACAAATTTCTTTTTTCTTTGTAAGCTAGAGAGGTATCTCAGACATTTGAACTTTAGGTATTATTGTCTGAGTTGCTATTAGGTGGCTTGGCCACCAGAGAGAGAATGAAAAGCTGAAGTTTCAAGCTTAAGCCCCTCACCAGATAGTTCAATAAGAGATTGTTTGAGATGTTTTAATTAGGTTGAGCATCCTGTGACAGAGATGATCACAGGGCAAGATCTGGTTGAATGGCAGCTGAGAGTAGCAGCAGGGGAAAGTCTGCCACTTACACAAGAGGGCATTAAATTAATGGGACATTCCTTTGAGGCTCGGATTTATGCTGAGGATCCTGACAGGTGAAAGTTATGTACTAATCATAAAATGGTTACTGGACTTCATCATGTAGTCAAGGGCTTTTGGAAAACGAATGAATGAACTAAATTTCAACTGATAAGACCAATCAGCAAGCTAATAGATTGCTGGTATCAAGTGGTGATCAGCATATGTGTAAAAATATAAAATCTATCAGTTCTATATACACAAAGTTTTGATGAATTCCTTCCATTCCTGTTGTTTCATGACTTTAGCCCAACTGATTTCACTTCTTGCCAGTAAGTTGTCAGTGTCAAGTTATTCAACAGTTGTTATTACATTCCCCCAGCTTAGATCTCTTTTCATGGTTTGGTTCCCAGCCTGATAAAATATTATTTTAAATCACTATGCATAACATACTTTACATCATCTGTCTATGCCTTTGCTTTAGTGGTAAGCTGTGATTCTTTTTTTTTTTTTCAGTGATTTTCTTCCTGGTGCTGGCCCTCTCTTGCATTTAGCAACTCCTCAGCCATCTGACAGAATCAGAGTTGAAACTGGTGTAAGGCAAGGTTGGTTCTCTGAGCAGTCTCTTGTTTTTCTCTAACAGTGATTGAGGGGCAAAAGGCAAAGCAAGTCAGCTGCAAGCTCCCCTCCTTCTGTATACCACCAGAACACTGGAAGGAAAGCTTGGTTCAGTGGTTATGGTGCTGGACTTGTAATCCGGACGTCCCTGATTCAAATTAATAATATTATTCTTATCCCTTTCACAGGAAGACCATGTCTCAAGTGGCACTGAATTAAATTCCTCAGATGCCTTGTGCATAGCCAACTGGTCAACCTCTTGATGTTGGGAATTCTTAAAATATTATATCTTAATTTAAAATAATTATTTGTCTCATTAATACCAGTACATGACCTGCAAGCTGCTAGCCAAATCTAATGTTAGCCTTAATTGGCCTCACCCTCTGTTGCTTTCTGTTTTTCCACCAAAAAACTTGGCAGTTTTAACAGTGTTCCCTGTAGGCCCTCATCCAAGTCATCCTTTCCCAAATTAATGTTTTAATCTAGAATTTTCCAGTCACATGCCCAATGCAGTGGAACCTCAATTTAATGAACCTCTATATAATGAAGTCCTCGATATAATGAATGATATTCTTCAGCGCGACCTTTTAAAATGTATGGAAAAGGACTTTGATATAACAAACCCTCAATATAATGAACCAATTTCTCCAGTCCCTTGGCATTTTGTTAAATCAAGGTTCTACTGTACTGCAAAAATACCAAATCATATGTGAAGCATTGCTAAAATAATTTTTTTATGTTTTTTATGTTTTTTATGTTACTTGTTTTTTTCTTTCTCTAGGTGATGAGGTGTCAGTACATTATGATCCAATGATCGCCAAACTTGTGGTGTGGTCAGAGAACAGAGATCAAGCTTTGCGTTTGTTGAAAGAATCTCTTCAGCAGTATAATGTATGTTTAATGGTCCTGTCCTTACACAATCACCAAATTTTAAACACCTTATGTTTTGCAATTCAAGTTAAGATAGCTGTATGGTAATTAAACTTAGCTGCCTAATTTTGTCTCAACAGATTGTAGGATTGAATACAAATATCAGCTTCTTATCAAGTCTGTGTGAGCACAGTCATTTTAAGAAAGGAGATGTTCACACTGATTTTATTAAGGTATAATATCTCAAGTTGATCTGGTATAAGGCCTTATGAAAATATGATTGCAAGAATTGAATATACTGTTTGTGTCAATGAGGGTCTGACGTGAATACACCTTTTGCCCTTCATTAACAATAAATAGAAATTCATTTTATTTTACGGGGAGCAGGGTTGGCCCAGTGATGACAGCGCTTGCCTTCCACCAATGTGTCCCTGGTTCGATTCCCAGACTCGGCATCATTAGTGGACTGAGTTTGTTGGTTCTCTACTCTGCTCCAAGAGGTTTTTCTCCAGGTACTCCGGTTTTCCCCTCTCCCCCAAAACCAACATCTGATTTGATTTGATTTATTTGGAGTTGATTTGATTTAGTCTCCCCAATTAGTAGAGCATCTGTGCTCGGCTAAATGGATTTGAGACTTAAATAAAGTGATTACTACTACTATTATTATTATTATTATTATTATTATTAAGTCATTAACATCTTTCAAAGAACATATATAAGGTATAATATTTATTTATATAAGGTGATCTATGAGCAATACAGATTGAAGTGAATCGAGGATATCACACCCAACAGTAGGGAAGGGTAACTGCAACATTTTGAGACAGGAGATGTACCACTAATTCTTATCTTTGTACAGCAACATTACACAGACCTGTTTCCAGCCAAATCACCGCTAACGCACGAGGTGCTTGCTCAAGCTGGTCTGGGACTTCTACTTCTTGAGAGACAAGAACAGGAAAAACAGGCTGTAGCATCTAGTGGTGAGAAAAATGGTCGTATAAAATTGTTTGTTTTTATAATTTGGCAGCAGAGTTGTCGCAGTGGTGAGAGCACTCGTCTTCCACCAATGTGTCCCGGGTTCGATTCCCGCACTCGGCGTCATAAGTGGGCTGAGTTTGGTTTTCTACTCCGCTCCAAGAGGTTTTACTCCGGGTACTCCAGTTTTCCCCTCTCCTTGAAAACCAACATTTGATTTGATTTGATTTATTTAGAGTTGATTTGATTTAGTCTTCCCAATTAGTAGAGCATCTGTGCTTAACTAAATACATATGACACTTAAATAAAGTGATTATTATTATTATTATTATTATTATTATTATTATTATTATTATTATTATGAGCAAAAAGGTTAAGACGTCTAGCTACTAACTATGGTCAAGAAGAGGAAGTGTAATCTGTGATTTTCAAAGAAAAGATCATATAACACGTTTTGTTTATTAACACAATTTTCTCCGTTTTTGCAGATCCTTTTTCAGTGTGGAATTCTAACATTAGCTTTAGACTGAACAATGTCTCTAAAAGAAGGATACGCCTCGACGATGGAGACAAAAGTAAGCTCACTGTTTGTTGTTAACCATACTAGAAAATCTCTTGGTGGGTATTCCCCCCCATTTTGTTGCACCTAAGGGTATCTTTGTTCGCTGTTTTGGTCGCAGGTTAGGTTATAGCTTTTTTCACTTTGTCCCGAAATTGGGTGTGGCTTTTAAGGGACCTCAAGGGCGTCTGTATGTGTTTGTACAAACAAAAAGGATGAAAAACAAAACACAAAAACTTCGTTCAATGTGATTAACTGTAATATACCGCTTTAGATAGGCAAACAGTAGGTTTGAGATTGGTGATTGGGCGATGAAAATAGCTTTTTTGGTCAAAGTAGAACATGTAATTCCGAGCAGTTCCCCTTAGAGAGAAATGCGCCAAGATGAATCCATTTTGATATCAATAGTCCTTTTAAATCGATCTGACCATCTGTAATCTCCATTTTACTAAGCGTCGCCGGAATGACTCTGCTTTGCGGCTCGTTCTGATATGGTAGCTTATCAGTACAAGAATGATCTGATCCCAGTTGTTCAAAGAGCGGAAAATTCTCTCCATTTGCAATACAATGACGGTGGACAGGGACTTGTCCCGCTGGATAAAACTACCCATCTCTTTGAACAACTGGGGTGTTGTTGATACGAATGGTGTCCAGATAGTAGTGTCCTGGATTTCTTTGTCTGTAGAAGTTTACATGATTGTTTCTTACAACAAGGATGGAAGTTATACACTAGAGGTGAGCTTCATTATACATACTAATCTTTTTTGCTTACGGTAACATCCACGTTCTTTGCTTTGTAGCTTCCTTAGTGGTTAGTATTTTGAACTAGCCGACATTTTATAGGTGTCTTATCACTCACTCGATGATAAACTTAGTATTATGTGTAGTCTGAGGTCCCGTTTAGAGCAGCTAATAACAGTTTAAACCCTCGAAGAACTTCTCATGTTGCCGTCGTATTTTAACTCGCTTTGTCAAGAATGGAAGTCTCTCTTCTGCTCCCAAAGCTTGTAAACTCTCGGCACTTTCTGCTGTTTGATTAACCCAAACTTGCACTGAAATGCCCGTTAGTTTTTTTAGTTATAATAAAGAAATATAATGTTTGCGTGTAGATTGAAGGTCGCCGTATGCACGCGAAAGGGAAACTACATTCAGAAGGTTCAAGGACGTGTCTTACCGCTAATGTAGATGGACGAGTCTTTAAATCCTGGCTTGTTGATCAAGAAGGAATCATACACTTGTTCACCAAGGTACGTAGCTTAGCACTGACTACAGGTCAAAACTGATATGGCGTTTGCACCTTTTCGGCGTGAGGAGACAATATTGAGTTTCTATCAGTTTCAAACGCACTCTTTCAGGAAACTCTAATCTGTAAGAGAAAACTGTGAAAATTGTAAAGGTCGAGACACACTAGGTACGTCAAGATAAGTCGCCGCAACAATTCGCCCGTCTGACACGGTGAATTTTTGTGAAAATCGTTGTCGCTGCGGCAGAATTTTGCCGCTGAAATCAGTCGCACGAATTCAGACCAGTTTGAATTTGTGCGACTGATTTCCAACTTGGTCTCCTGCACTTGGTACTTTTCACGTCTTTCCCCTCTCCTGGCAGATTCTTGGCGCAGGTTACACATTTTCCGATAGGTTACACGTTTTCCCGCGCTTTACAAAGGTTGCCCGTTTTCCCGCGCTTAGCAAAGTTAATACGTTTTCTCGTACTTGGTGTCCCCTTCTTTTCACGCATTTTACCGAAATTCATAGATTTAAAGGTTGTTTACTTTATCCTATGATGGCTGGTGTTTTCGTAATTTGTTCTTATATCTTTAATTCATTTATATCTTCATTTAGGATGGTTGTCACAAGGTTCGTCGCCCAGTTCCCAAGTTCCTGAGGGGTGGTCCCTCAGCCACTTCTCAAGGTTCTGCAGTGGCACCAATGACGGGTACCATCGTCAAGGTATGTTTCCCTGTGGCGCAGAATTCTTTTGGTTATTTAGTGGGGGTGGAGTGGGGGTATGATGCCATCTTGTGAAGAGCAAAGTGCGCTTAAAGTTGAAGAGCAAGTCTTATCATGTTTTTTAACCGCTGCTAACCACCATAGACCAAGAGAGAATAGTGACTTTAGTTGGTCTCTTTGAACCCCTCGAAATATTACAGTGTTTTAGACGTGGACTTCACTGTACATTTTCGTGTATCTCAGGTATTTGTGGAACCAGGACAGAGCGTCGAAGAAGGTGAAACATTGGTCATCATGGAGGCGATGAAGATGGAGGTATGGCAGTGGAATTTTGAGGTGCAATTATAGCACGTTCTTCTGTCAGAGGTTGTGGGATGGTCCATGCATGCAGTTTTCATATCATAAGAACTATTTCGACAGCAAAACAGATTGTTTCGTGTAGCGGGAACATCCATGTGCTAAATGTGACGAAAGTTTGGCACGTGACACAAAAATTCTCAGAAAAAAAGTAGAAAAGAAAAGTAGAAATCAAAAGAGATTAAGAGATAAGAGTTTCTATATACGATACGCACTTTGCATACCTGATTTCTCAAACACAGTTAAAAACTTTACTGACGTAGAGCATTTGCTTCTTTCTAAGCACGTCATTCGAGCACCCAAAGCTGGAGTTATAGAACAAGTATTTTACTCTGCTGGACAGGCAGTGGACAGACATGTACAGCTTGTACAATTCCAAGAACAAAAACAACAGCAAGGCACTGGAGACGAGGACGAGCAAGAGCCTGAGGCCGAGTGAAAAAATACAGTTTTCTGGAGGGGACAGGCATTGAGTGACACGCCAGGAATTTGCGCAAAACGATCTCTGGGAATAGAATAATCTCCATTGTAACGGGTATTCCTGTAAAAGCGGTCAAGCTCGTCCTGTGCCATTTGTCTCAATTGTAAATTGTACAGCTTAGTTCACTGAAATGTAAACATCTGTTCGCAGTCCGTCATTATAAAGGAACGCGCCTACATCAAACAATAAAAAGACACAAAATACTCCAACGGTAAATCGGAAACTGAAACAGTCGCGATCGTATATCATGGGTACCACCACTGAGTATTTCAATCTTCCACAAAACCTTTCCACTGGTATGAGCTGTACCACTTAAATTTCCGAGCAAAAACTGCAGTTATTGATGACAATAGTACTGACGGCCATGGAGTCTGGTAATCTTTAACCGTCACGTGATATGAATGGATGTCCTGAACACCAAGAGTACTCGCCGAAAGTTTTTCTCTTTCGATGCATCAAGACAATCTCAGTGTAAACTAGCCGCTTGGTTTCTGCAGCAAAAACTTTTCAAAAGTAACCCAATCGTTGTAAAATTGAAACAAAAATCACTGGGGACAAAACGGACCAAAAATTCCTGTCAAATAAAATAAAACTTATTCGTGCTTCTATGTGCAAAATATATTTCAAATAAAAGGGAAGAAACAGCTGTAGAGCGTGTTTTTTACGAGTCAACAGCCCAAGGCTCGTTCAACACCAGCAATTTTTCGTTGTCAAGTCATTATGACAATTTTTATCAGTTTGTATATTCGTGACGAATTATTTTTGGACGTTACATTTTAAACTACTAAAAACTTCTTCGAAAAGTTTCCCGCAATGCCCTCAACACGAAATAGCTTTCCTTGCGAAGTTTACCTTTACAAGTCTCTGTTAAAAAAATTCTGACTGGCATGGAGACTGTTGAAAACCAAGAAAATAAAACGAGTCAAGGACAACTTGCTATTTTGTTTAAACGCGCAAGTTAAGCTGTGTCACGAGTTTTGGCATTACTTTGAAACGCTGTAAAAGATATTGGAAGAAAAGAAAACAAAAAATAATGATTCCGTTTGGTTTAGAATTATATTACCCATCTGGTAAAACAATAAATAACCCTCTTTTGCTTAGGATGGCAAGGATTGAAATTGATTGCAACTTGTCTTAAAAATTGGCCGGGACAACCTTTTCAAGTTCTCCCCTTGTGTTGTGGAAAAAATAGTCAAATACAGTTTATTGCTTGCTTCCTCTTTGATAAAATAGCTTGATATATTTCATTTGGTGTTCTACGAGTATGTTGGTTATGAGTAGTGGTTCTTAGTCTTAATTTGACCTCCAAGACATAAAAACACCACGACATAGGTCCTTCAAGCTCCTCTACAAATTTCAAGGACGTTTGGATTTATAACATAGCTGGTAAATTCGCGTAGTCAAATTCAATTGCGCGAGCGTGCTTCATATTCCTGATGACGTGGCAGGGGGAATTTCTCTTTGCACAATAGGGCCATTTATACGGGAGGAAATAAGACGCGTCTTATCTAAGACGCGACTTAAATAGGACGCGAACTGTACCGTTTATACCTTCGCGTCCTACATAAGACGCGAAGATCTCGTATAAATGGTTCGCGTCTTATTTTTGATACAGCCTCGCTTACCCGCCAAGATGGAACGCTGTAGCAAGAAACAAAAGCGTGCTGTCCTGTTATTTCTCAGAGATTTTTTTTCTTATGAAGACCACGCCGTAGCATACAAAGAAATCAACAGAAATCCGAGAAGAGTCGGAAGAAAGCGATATACGGATTGGTGCGACTAATGGCAGGTTAAAGAAGGAAGGTGCTGAATTCACTTTTGGCTCTCCCGGCCATCTTTTGCAAAGCTTTGCATCCAATTACGCTATCTAATCATAAGACAAGCTCATGTTTCTGTTGTTTTTATGCAAGCGCACTTGCAGTTCACCTCTTATTTAGGACGCGAAACCATTTATACGAGGAAGTTCACGTCTTAATTAAGACGCGGACAAAATAAGAACAGCTGAAAACCCTGTTCTAAGATAAGACGCGTCTTATGTAAGACGCGACTTAAATAAGACGCGAACGCTTATTTCGTACCATTTATACGATCAGTTCGCGTCTTATTTAAAGACGCGTCTTATTTTCTCCCGTATTTAAACTACCGCGTTGAAAATGTTATAAAACAATTGGTTCATGCATCAGCTGTGCGTTCATCGAGATATGAAGCACTTGGGAAGTTTGGAGAGCACTCAAGAAGCTAACCTGCGATCAGGCCCAATTGAAGCATCGCTCTTATGTCCTCTTATGTGGGCGCTCGCTACTATTTTTCGTTTCGCCTTTCCCGCGGGAAAGGTTTACCATCGAAACGAAAATAGAGCCTGATCGCAGGTTATCAAGAAGCTCGAGGCGTACGCATCTTTCGTGCTCTCCAAACTTCCCGCGTGCTTCATATCTCGATGAACGCACGCTAACGCATGAACCAATTGTTCAATGTCAGACCTGTGAAGGCAAACTTCTTCTGTTGTATCCAGCCTTGCAGTGTTGTGACGACCAATAATGTTCACAATTTTATTGCTCATTGTAACATTGACTTAACTTGTTTCAAGTTATAAAAAATTTTACCTAAAATCAATTCCAGATCTTCCAATTTCATACAATTTCAACATTTCTTTGACCGTTTCAACCGCTACAAATTTCAGAATATACAGCAAACGTGTCTGAATTGTGCGCGAAAGTAAAGTATGTCGAGGAAGAGAAAAGCCCGTGTGAAGCCGTTTTAGCAGTACTAGGACCTTAGCAACGAGGGCGGTAACGAGAACGTCACAAAACAATAGGCTTAATGAGCAAAAACAATCGCTCTGCACGTGCATTTTACATTTTGGTACATTTCTTTGCCGTCCTCAGCAAAACAACAACGTGAAATGACCAAGTTTTTTGTTTTCTTGAGAACGTGAGCTCATGACGGTAAATTTTTCTTTATTTGTCCTTACTTTGACGTCGTTCATAGTAATTTAGTTCCTGGACATATCGCCAGCATTTTCCAAGTTAAACAAATTGGAATAATCGCGAAAGAGTTAAAGAAACGAGAAGTTACATTTTGAAATGAAGTTTTCGTTGCCGCTGTCGTTGCTTAAAGTCCCTCCTGTCGAGCTCTCAACGAAGACTTCTTTGTGAAATATGCCGTAAGGATGAACTCGAAGTTTTGTTTTTGACAACACTCTGGTAGGAAGGTCGGCAAGTGCAGTTGTTTGTTCTTTGCTTGGTATAAAAACGGGAAAAATACGTGTAAAAATCTGATGGTGTTGAATTCACACGCGCAAATCCTGGCGAATGCCCAGTTTCTAGCTCCTAAATGTATTTGTAACCAGGGACAACGATATGCAGAGTTTCAAGATAAGATTCAGAAAGTCTAGACAACGAGATGGGAGGAACACAACAGTGGAAGACGGCGACCATTTCACTGATAAATTAGCTGCCATCATTCAATAGATAAGAGTTTTTTCATTCCATCTGTACAATTTTCTACATAAGCTGATATATCACAGATTGTGTTCAATTATGCCTTTCCCTCTTGCCTTTCTTCTATCGTCTTCACTGAGTTTGCCTCGGAAGGTTTTTCGTCGGATGCAGGACCGTTCGATTTCTCATCCTGATTCTCGGAGTCTCCATTTATCTTTGCCTTTTCCTCTTTTTTTCCCTGCTTCTCCTCTTCGTCTTTCGTAACCTTCACTGCGCTTCTTTCGCTGTCTTTCGCTTTGTCTTTGGCCGAGACTTCAGACTGGGCCTGGGACCGCTCTCTCCAATTTGCTGACAAACTCCCGCTGCTCGGCCGGAATTGGTTGGCGCTGTTCCCGCGGGGCCTGTTGCCGGACTGAGATTGTTTGCTTTGCTGTTGAGTTTTACTTCCCGATCTTTGCCTTGTTTCCTGTCTGCTATGCTGTTTGTTGCCGTTCCCCTGGTTTGTTCTAGAGTCGTTGGGTTCGCTATTTTTGCGGGGTACTTCACTTTTTCTGTCGTCTTTTCCTTCGCTGTCCGTACGTCGGGTCCCGGATGAGAACCATGGCGACGGCCTCTTTGTTTTAACGTCTCTGGGCGGAGAGGAGGCTAGGAACAAATAAAGCCATAATGTTATAAGATTATCAGAAGTGAATCTCTCAAAAACTTAATAGCCAGCCTTCTCATACTTGACCCGGTTGTTCGAAAGCTGATTAAACCTAATCCAAGATTAAAAATTAACCAAGGAGTATAATTATTTCTCTATCCAAAAACGTTGTTCAACGCTGATATTCTGCAAAATTTTAGATTAGAGGACGACAATCCTGAAAAGGAAAAAGCAGCGAAAGAAACTTTCATCCAAAAGTTAAAAACTGCAACCAAAGTTTACGCTAATCGGCTTTCGAACAACCGGGCCCTGATCTTCCCCCGTGCACTGGTTCAGGTTTTGGCTGAAAAAACTTGGATACGGTGGCCCACAAGTGCAACGGCGAAACAAAAAGTCACGGCAAAACAATATAAACTCACGGCAGAACAAGATCAGCTCACGGCAAAATACAATTAACTCACGGCAAAATAAAATCAGCTCACGGCAAAATAAAATCAGCTCACGGCATATGGGTAATATGACTTTGGAGGTGGTTTGGACCAATTCTACCCATGAGTTCACCTTAATAACTCTTTTACTTCCAGTAAAATCTCTTTGGAACTCCGTGGATATGCGTAGTATGACAGTGGAGATTAACTTTCAAGGCAACTAACTTCTCCTTCGTTGAATTCTGCATCTTTTCGCCTGTTTTTTAGAGTTGTGACACTCATTTCAATACCATGGAACTTAGACAGGAACAAGACAATCACATCGTATTCGTACCCCTGCCTGAAGTAATATTTCAATGCCATTTCCTCGCCGTTAAGAGCAGTACCGCAAAAAGAGCAGAAGTTATGGCTAAATGATACAGTATTCCCGCAAGACTCGCAGTTCAAGCTCACGGCGTTCAGTACACTTTCGTTCGCCGCCATTTCTCTTCGGGCAAGCGCGCATAGCTTCCTGGGAGTTATAGTCTGCAACCGCTGACCTTCTCATATTTCTGTTTAATTTGTTTTGCCGTGAGTGAGTTGTATTTTGCCGTGAGTTTATTGTTTTGCCGTGAGTTGATTCTATTTTGCCTTGAGTTAATTTGTATTTTGCCGTGAGTTGATTCTATTTTGCCGTGAGTTGATTGTATTTTGCCGTGAGCTGATTTTATTTTGCCGTGAGTTAATTGTATTTTGCCGTGTGCTGATCTTGTTCTGCCGTGGTTTATATTGTTTTGCCGTAAATTAATTTTATTTTGCCGTGACGTTTCATTTGACTGCAAATTTATTTTGTTGTGCCGCGAGTTGAAATTTGTTTTGCCGTGACTTTTTGTTTCGCCGTTGCACTTGTGGGCCACCGTACTTGGAGAACTGCTTGGCCAACTGAAGTGAAAGAAAACAGTATGAATCGTAAATTTCTCATTATTCAGGACTCGTACGCTTGGCAACGGTAAGCAGTTGAACGTTTTCCCGCCCCTGTAGCCTGCGTAGCAAGCGTTTCCATGTGGTTTCCTCGCAAAGATAGACCCGGCCGAGCAAAAGGATTTTTCGATGTTTTGCCCGCGCGAAAAATGGGGCGAAACATCGAAAAATCCCTTTCCTCGGTCTATCTTTGCTCTCGCCCCATTTTTCGCGCAGCCAGAACTTCTAAAATCCCGTTGCTCGGTCTTTCTTTGCTCGGAAACCACACAGAAACGCTTGCTACGCAGGCTACCGCCCCTGGAACAAGTTGCATGTTTTCCCACAACTGGAACTTGTAACATGATTCCCTTTGCTTGGTAACATGATTTCAAGCAAATGGTTAGTTGTTTCACTCTGTTACAGCCTTATTCGTGTTCGATGTGATTTGCTACATGGAATACCATTCTGATAGCGTATTCCTTTGCTAACAGTATATTCCTTTGCAAAATGACGGATTATCGGTTCTTTTCCAAACACCAAATCATCTAATACTTGAATATATTATACTACAATTTATATACCAGCAAGTCTGTCGGTTCGCTCTGTGCTAAAAATTCAAACTCAAATTGTGCAAATATTTAAAAGCAGCCAGACAGATTTTAACGAAAAAGAACTGGATAAAAAAGCAAACGAGAACGTAAAGACAAAATGTTACTGTTCGCGCGATTCTTTGGTTAAAACTGTTATGCGTTTTAAGATCCTTACATATGACTTCCTCTTTGCCATTTTCTACATTCGCGCTCGTGCCAGTCTTTCTCTTCCCATGGTCACTCTCTTCAGTCTCCTCAACAATCCCTTTCAGCTCTGAGGTCGGTGTTGATGCGCGCCTGTTCCCGGTATTCTGCTGTGACAAAAAGTCTCAGTAAGAGGGGAATTGTTTGACGAAATTCACATTTCCAGCGTGAACGCGAATAAGACAACGACTGTTGCCACGTTTGTAAACTTCTATTACGAACTGATCTATCGACACAATTAATGACTGGTCATTTTGCGGGCTAATAATAGTCCAGTTTCGAGTTCCCCATGACCGCAGAATTGAAGTACTGAGAACGCATTCACACAGGGTTAGCCTCGACCTAAAGTAAAATATTCACAAATTCCAGCGAGCAGATGACCTGTTTACAGCTCTATTGTTTAATTTTCAAATTTGTGGCACCTTCCTGCCGGTATTTGTAAATAGTTTACTTCAGGTAGAGGCTAACCCTGTACAAATGCGTTCTCAGTGCTTTTATTCAGCGGTCATGGCGAACTCGAAACTGGACTATTTACTGGTATCGGCGATGAAATGAAAGTGAAAGAATACGAAATGTCGCCAATATGAACTGCGGATGAAACCTCACCGCATTCACCAACGGTAGTGCAGAGAAAAAATCCTGAAAACTAGTAACAGCTGTTGACCACGTGACCATTCAAGTGACGCTACCGATAGTACTTTCTTAAAGTGCACATAAATCACCATCATCAATATTTTTTACGTTTTTAGATAGCTTATAATCCCCATATTTCATTTTCAGTCATTTCCCTCCTTTTTTGATAAGGATTCACCGTCTGTAGGGTTCAAAAATTCCCGCCGTGGTCTGAAATTTGCGGCCAAAAGGTCTCTGTGACGTCATTCGTGTGAAATGTTCAAGCGTGAAACATATCTGAGAAGGCGAAAACGCTTAAACCTGGAAGGTTTTGCGCAGCTGGCGGCCCCGGTAGTTAATCTTGGTAGTTCTCCGACATTTTTATCCCACGGAACTCACACACGAATAACGTCATTCATTTTAAAATAAGTTCCTGCTACTTTTAATAAATTATTTTCCCCTCAAAATGTTTCTTAAAACAACAAATTTTCATATTAAAGAAAAAAAGCTGGCTTTGAAATTTCGATTCATGTGCACTTTTAAGTGCTGAAAGAAGGTAAAATTTTTAAATACTTTATCAAACTTACTTTTGTGGGCTGTTGTGCATTCGCTTTGTTCTCGGGTACCTCCGATTCACTGCTCGATCGTATTCGTATGCTCGGTTTCGTCTTTGGTCCATCCATCGTACCAACGAACATCCCTTCACTCAAGTCGCCCGCGTAACTTTCTGTGGTCAACGACCTGTCACGCACACTCAACATGTTGTCCTTGTCCTGACCAATGAACGACAAACTCGGCCCAGCCCTCATCTCCGATGGGGTGGGAATGTACGAGGGGCCTTGGGGCGGGTTGATTCCCATGCTTCGAAGCTGTTGATCAAGAACCTCTTTCTCTTTTTTCATTTGCTCGACATCCTGCCAGTGAATTCATTACAATGAAATAAAAGGGAGGAACATGATAAATTAGAAGAGGTGGCCTTGATAAGTTCTACAAAATTTATTTTCCGGTATCTTCCCTGGAGATCAATGTGCGCAGCGTGACTTTAAGGAGAAATTTTCACGTTCAGGATGCGAAATTGTTCGAGGGTCTACCTCGTGGAATTATTCTCGAGGGAAGCTTTTCTTCCCTTACTTCTTTGTGGTAGCCTACGATGGAGCTTGATATTGAAGAGATTTTGCCTTTCAAAATGATTATGGCATAAAGGTGAAAAGAGCTCAAACCAGAGTAAAACACAACGCAAACAGCCTGAAACAGCTTGCTCTGACTGACCATGCGGTTCAAATCAGGAGAGGTCATTATCGCCGACGTTTGTGTTTGGAATTGTCTTAGAGCAGTTTTCAATTGAGTGTCGAAAGTAATTCTGGTTTTGCTTTGGTTTTGCATTGCTTTGCTCTGTGATTGGCCAAGAAAACTTGCGCCACTTTCTCAACCAATGAGAAGCAAAACCCAAACCAATCGTGATTTGCACGCGCACATTTTCCCGCACTTTGCACTGGCTACATGTAATTGCTTCGTATTCTAATTGGCTCATTGCACTGCTTACTTCTGTTGTGATTGTTCAGAGTAATTGCTTTGGTTTTGGTTTAACGACACTCAATTGAAAAGCGCTCTATTAAAATGCGATGAGATGATCACCAAACTGTACCTGCCCCGAAAGAGACTGAGCGCCACTGCGCAAGGCAGATCTCGAAGGCAGTTTACGGTTATACTCCAGTCACAATTAAAGCAGAGGCAGGGCCGGTTCTCTCGGCTGATCGCCTAACAAGGGTTACACGTAGATCCCGCGCGCGTCCGTTTTGAAAAAAACTTTACGCCGGGTAAAGAAGCTGACCTTGAGATGTGACAAGTGGTAGTCCAACATCATTCGAGCATAGGAGATACATTCCTTGGTTCCAACAAAAAGGAACGACACTTCTTTCTACAATAAACAAATTCACACACAGAAAATACAATCGAAGTGTAAATTAAATTAAAGTG
>JAEMWC010000678.1:295000-385000 GCA_016490735.1 Pachyseris speciosa
GTTTGTTAGTTTTCCTTTGTTATTCCATTTGTCAATGGTGCTGATGCACAGAAGACTGTTAATGGCCTTGTTTCCAATTTTGTAAACAAGGTTCTGGAGTGGTAGCCATTGTTATTAAAGGAAATCAAGCTGTTGTGCTGGAAATTTGATAGCGGCCACATGTATTGGATGTACTAAGTTGGATTGTCCAAGGATTCTCTTCCTCAGGGATTAGCATAGAAGGCAAGGTATTTAACAGAGAGATGATTGATTCAAAGATGTTGCTAAATATAAAGTAATTTGGAAATATGAATGGAAAGAGTGAAGATTCAGGAATTACTTTACCTGTAGTTGTCTTGCTGTTTCATCTGTCCAGGACTGTAGCAGCATTTTTGTTCTAAGACTTCTGAAATGAATTTCACTTAACATAGCCGCACACTTCACAGGACGTTCATTACGCGACTAAAGAAAACAACCACAAGCGACACTTATTTCATCAGGTAGCAGTTTTATTGTGCTGAACCCAGCTTTGGCAGCTACATTAACTGAGACACTGTTGCAAAAACAGTTAAGGGAATCTGAGCAATAGATGGATTAATAGGATACAGGGAGAAGGACATCACCTTTATGGAGCAGCATGGAAGGAGTGAATTTTGAAATACCCTTGATATAATATTTTAAATATTGAACAGGAATAGAACAATGTGTTGCTCACCAATACAACAAGGACAGCCAGCTCATCATTATAATAAACACTTGAGGCACCACTTTGTTTCTTGAACTCCCTGTGTGTCATCTCATCCTTGCAACTATATGACACAAGTTGAACCAAATGTTGTGACATATGGGTTATTGGCCAAGCATGAGGTCAAGATGGCGGGATATTGGTTCTTGTTTTGCATGTTTATAAACCGAGACGAAGTCGAGGTCCATAAACACACAAAAAAAGAATGAGGCCAATATCCAGGCATCTTGACCGAACAAGCTTGGTCAATAAAGGATTTATTATATGACTCCAAGGACACTATTGAACGACAGTAAAACGTGGGATGAACAGGCTATCCCAAGTGGTCAAGATGGCTCCATCTTGACCTCGCAGGTAGCCAATCACAGCAGGAGAATTGATTCATCTTGACTGCTGAAAAAGCCAGTCATATAATAAAAAATAATATAACCTGCTGAGAACAAACTCTTGAGGTGTAAAAGAAGAATTGATGTAGAGATTCACTTTTCAAGGTGAAAGACCCACTGGCAGGCAAATATAATGAAGCTATTTCACTCTCCACAGCTTAAAAGTGACTCCATTGAGTTACCATTGTCTCTGCATGAGTGTATGTTTTTCTATTGTAGCAGTTGGAGGGTTGGGCACATTTGGAAGGCCACCAATTTTAAAAAATTCCTATACAAGCAGGTTTCCATGATAAAACCTTTGTTAATGAGCATATAAAGGGAAGTGGGGTTTCAGGAACCATTAAAAAAAATGGAATACTGCAAGAAGAAGGATTTCCCAACACCTGTGCAGCCACATGCAGGGAAAAAATATGGAGCTTTGTTTTGATGTGAATCACATAAACTACTTAACTACTAAGAAAACATCTTACAGTTGTCTCAAATCCTGTGGAACATCAATCATAACCTTGTGGTACATATCCCTTGAAACTGGTCCACTGCAAAACAAAAACAACTTGCCTTACAAACGCAACAAACCTCAAAAACTGTTAAGAAAATGTCTCTGGCGTATTACAAAATTAGTCTCTTTTGAAGAGTCTTTGAAACCTCCAAGTTCAGCAGTGAAATTCAGTGCACTGTGCTTATAAATTGAATACACTTTCCACACGTGCATTGGATTGAATTTTGGAACTCAAGGGCAGGGGAAAACTGCAGTACCTGGGGAGAGAAATAGGAACCACAGAAAAAGGTCATTAACAATAACTACCTACATGTTGCACTGAGTGCAAGAATCAAACCAGAGCAACATTGGTGGAAAGCGCATGCTCTCACTGCCGCACCATCCCTACCATTACCTGAGACCACACTGTGCACTCAGCCTTGTTCAACTAAGATTTCATCTGCAAGGTGTAAAGTCTACAGTATATATTCCAAGATAAGACATTTTATCTCCACATTTACATGGTGACTCCCAGGATGCACCCTTGAGGCCAAACCCCTGTGGGAGTGAAATCATTTGTATGCATTTTTTTTCCATCACAAATGTTTACTGAAACTTGCTTACTTTTGGCTTGATGGGCGAATTCTTTCTCTGGGAACAATTTCATTGAATGTTGCATCCCAACCAGCATACTGAATGACGTAAAACTATTACAAAGGAAAGAAAAAAGTTGCCAACATTTAATACTAACTTATAACAAAGAATATTCTAGCCACATACATGTAGTATGTATTAAGCAATATCACTTCTTTTTCCCTGCGAATGTGCCCACTTAACACAATCCATTACTTTAATAATAGAAAACAAGAAAAAATACGACACGACAGCAAAAAATCTCAATGGCAACAAAAACAGCAAAATACACAGGAAAAAATGAAAAAAGCAACATACAACAGCAAAAATATGACAGCCAAATACCTTGACAACAGCAAAATAACAAGCACATTTTCAAGCTCAATATAATTGAATTTGTTTACTGCACAACTTTCATTCCCTCATGTCACTTAGGTGAATCTCTGTGGCATGAGGCATGTGTTTTATCAAGTCTAAAAACACAAAGCGCTATGGGAAACAATCAACACTTTAACATTTTGTGTTTCAGTAGAATGCACAGGGGGTTCTAACTTTTGAATCACAGCTGGAAATCACAGGTCTTTCTGTTGTCATGCTGATTTTGGAGGAGTGAAAAAACAAGGTGTGGTCAATCAAATGCCTCTTGTAATTCTAAAAACACTTTTAAAGTTACCTGATTTATTTATAGTTCATTAACAGAACTCGCTACTTTCTTGAGCCTTCAAAAATAAGACGTCCCAACAATTTCTCACGGCTGTAAAAATGTGTTGCATTTGTTCCTTTATATCAGCTTCAGCTGAGTTGCAGTATGCGTCTAATCCAAACCCAGCCAACAATGTCACTAACAGCACCAACTGTAAACACCCCTTTGTCATAGCAACACTTCAACCCCAAGTAGCCATTTAAAATGAGTTGTAATGCTCATCTGACCCAGGTTATTAAAGGTGCAGTAAAATGAGCAACAGATTCACGCAACTTTCCATGCAACATTGTTGCGGTACGAGTTGAAGAGCGATGTTGCCGTTTTACCACCCACAAGAGCAGCTTGTCACACTTGTCTTGTTGTTTCAGGTTGCAGCAACATGTTGCAGAGAGTAAAATGTAACAGCCCTCTACTTTGCGAAACAAAATCTGGGAGTGTCGCACGAGTGGTAAAACGGGCAGCATTGCGCTAACTCGTATCGCAACAATGTTGCGTGGAAAGTTGCACGAATTTGTTGCCTGTATTACCGAACCTTAAGAGAGCTGATAACTCTTATCCAGGGGGGAATCTCTATCTGGTAGATAAAATTTATCCACTTGCGTTATTCTGGTTGTTTGAAGCTTACATAGCCATATCCAGCTTCTATCCATCAGACAAAGTTATCCTCATTAAGGTAGGTCCTATAACGTTTTATCCAGTGGATGAAATTGTAGTGGTGAAAGCCAAATAAACAAAATGGTCACCTGTAGTTGTCATCTTATATTGAATAATTTCAATAATCGCAAAAAGCGTAGATTCTTTCCCAGAGAAATTGACCCATTGGAGAGTTACACTGAAAATGAATTGAGATCTCGGTATATACAATACAATACAATACAATACAATATTCGTCACCTTCGTTAAATAAAGAATATTGTATTGTATTGTAATATTTTGTTTATTGTATCTCTTCAGAAGAGAAGGACAGGGTTGTGCTTTGGGTGACAAGAAAATCTTAATTTTTGCCAAAAATTACTATGCTGGGCACCCTGGCCCCAGTTGTTCAAAGAGTGGATAACTCTATGCAGCGGATAAAATGTATCACAATTGATACATTTTATCCGCTGGATAGCAACTTATCTGCTAGGTAGAGTTATCCGCTCTTTGAACAACTCGGGCCTGGATTTCAAAGGTTCAGAGTTTTGGGCTTGGAAGGACTTCAATAATCATAGTTGACTTGCTCTCAGACGAAATTGTCTCAATGATAAGAAGGTCTAAGATGCCATCCAGGGTGGAGGGAGTAGTACTACCCCCGGTTACTTCATGCTGGGAATCCTGTGATGAACTAGCATCCAATCTAAGGTGAGTAGCAATACTCCTAGTCACTTCATGCTGGGTATCCTATGATGGACTAGCATCCAATGTAAGGTGAGTAGCAAAACTCCTAGTCACTTCATGCTGGGGATCCTGTGATGGACTAGCATCCAATGTAAGGTGAGTAGCAAAACTCCTAGTCACTTCATGCTGGTTATCCTGTGATGGACTAGCATCCAATCTATACTCCTAGTCACTTCATGCTGGTTATCCTGTGATGGACTAGCATCCCATCCAGTAGGGGAGCAGTGATACTCTTAGTCACTCCATGCTGTGCAAAGAGGAGTACTACTCAAACCTAATATCGGAAAACAAGAGCAATCCAGGTGCATTGTGGAAAACCTTGAATGACATCACATCACGTAAACAGAGCTCCCCAATCTCTTGTATCGAAACCATGGTGTAGCACACTGTGACAATCCATCTATCGCTAAGACCCTAAATATCCACTTCTCGACAATTGGCACAAAGCTCGCGAACAAACTAAAATCCTTCAGTACCTTACTACCTCCTCCGACAAGGTCAACTGATTTGCCAAAGTTTGCTTTTAAACCAATCACCGAAGAGTTTGTACACGGTCAACTTAAACAACTTAGAACTAACAAAGCAATTGGCCTAGACAATATCAGTGCTCGTCTTCTGAAAGACTCGGCTAGTGTAATTAGCAAAAGTCTCACAAAATTGTTTAATCAATCTTTGGTCACTTGCACCTTCCCTTCGTTATGGAAGTTTGGAAAGGTATCTGCCCTCTTCAAAAAAGGCGATCGTTGTGACCCAAACAATTACAGGCCAATAACCGTGCTACCTACCTTGAGCAAGATTCTGGAGAAGGCGGTACATAACCAACTCTACTTTTTCCTCAATGACAACAAGATCATTACTTCCAAGCAATTTGGTTTTCGACCCAAGTTATCGACTAATATAGCCTTGACACACTTTACAGATAATGTACTTCTGAACATGGACTCTGGTCGTCTTACAGGAGCTGTTTTCTTGGATCTTTCGAAAGCGTTCGATACAGTTGACCACAATCTTTTACTCCATAAGCTCAAATCAGTGGGACTCTCTGAAGTCACTGTTAATTGGTTCCAGTCATATCTCGCGAACAGAAAACAAAGGACGTCTGTCGGAGATACACTCTCTGTTGCTGCATCACTTACTGTTGGGGTCCCACAAGGAAGTATATTAGGACCGCTTCTTTTTCTTATCTATGTCAATGATTTACCATCATGTCAGCTTGCTAGTGAAATTATTCTTTATGCTGATGACACTGTGATTTATTACTCATCGACTGACATGTTAGACCTTGAAAGCAAGTTAAATTCTGATTTGGCTACTATTTCCAATTGGTTTTCGAGTAATCTGCTGACCCTAAATATTTCTAAATGCAATTTCGTTATTTTTGGTAGTTCACGGAGGCTTAAGCTGGTTAATGACGTTTCTCTTAAAGTGAATTCCACTGCTATTGATAGGTCCGATTCGTTTAAGTACTTGGGTGTGGTTATAAACCAAACTTTGTCTTGGTCCGAGCACATTGATTCCATCAGTACAAGGATCAATCAAAGGATTGGAATGATAAAGAGAATACAACATCTTTTGCCTCTACATGCTAAGTTAACATTATACAACTGCTTAATCATCCCACTCTTTGACTACGGAGACACAGTGTGGGGTGACAAAAATAACGACACACTTATGGGCCAGCTGCAAGTTCTTCAAAACAAGGCAGCCAAGGTCCTGCTTAATTTACCACCAAGAAGTTCATCTACTGAGGCACTAGATCGTTTGAACCTTAAGACCCTCTCAAAGAGACGACACTTCCATCGCTGTGTTATGATGCATAAATATCTGTCGGGGGAAGTTGATTTTAATTTTAACATCAGACGCAATAGTAGCTTTCATTCTTATCAAACTCGCGGAAGTAATGATTTACACCTCCCTCACGTGCGTACCAACTGGGGCAGACAAACGTTCATATTTCAAGCCTCTAAAGACTGGAACAACTTAGACAATAATGTTAAAAGTAGCGAATCGATGTCCTTTTTTAAGGCCAAACTTAAAAGCTCATAACTTGGTAAATAATGACCTATTTAGTTATTGTTTTTAGCTTTTTAATCAGTTTTTTATTGTAATATTAATTTCTATTTTTGTAAATTATAATTTGCAGGGCCCCACTGAAAACCGCCAAGGCGAGTGGGTTCCCTGGATAAATATCATTATTATTATTATTATTATTATTATTATTATTATTATTATGCTGGATATCCTGTGATGGACTAGCATCCAATCTACCGAGTACTCCTGGTCACTTCATGCTTGGTATCCTGTGATGGACTAGCACACCATAATGGCAACATAGGTGTCATATGCCTATTATGACTCAGTTTTACACCCCTTTCACCAAATTATTAATGTTGTCCTAAATTATTTTATTGTAAAATGAATCATGATACATGTAAGTACCTCTCCCTTCTTATGAACAATTCTTGCTGGCCACCAGCCACATGGTTCACCATCAGTGTCTCTGGTAAACACCTATTGAACACAAAAACTATCAGTAAACTATAAATAAGACAATGAACTAATGCTAAGAGCAAATTTTCTTGACACAACTGAGGCCAATTACTGTTTGCTGACATATTATACCATCTGCCATGTGGCAGAAAAGATGCGTCCAACCTGGCAGTTTTACGATGACAGTGAGAAAGAGTGTTCACTGTTGTATAGGACAGGTTGGGATGGGGAGCATGATAAGGCCCCCTTATCCTTTTGGTTTTATCCTGTGACAATAATTTAACTTCACTTCTTCATAATTTTCATGGTTAGCCAGGGCAAAAAACTTTTTTTTATTTTACTTGTCCATTGGACAGTAACATTCAGATTTTGGTCGTCCGAAAGTTAAATTTGCTGGTTCAAAAGTAATTATTAAAGTGAATAACAAAATGTCATTAAAATACATAGTAATTGTACAATTTGTTTTGTACCAGATCTCAAGTGTTTATTTTTAATGTCAAGATCAACATTTTTTTCCCAGTAAATTAAATAAGTTTTCGTTCCTATTCTACTTGTCCCATTAGACAAGTGCTTTTGGAAATCCAGTCATCTGGGATACAAGAGTACTTGTCTCGGACGGGCGGATGAGTGGAAGTTTTTTGCCCTATTAGTTCACCATTTCCTCTCAAAGACAGATTAGCCACATTTTGATAATGCTGTCATAAACCCGTATATTTGTATTGTTGTCATATTAGACCTACAATCTTAGATTTTCAATTTCCAGACAATCACCTCAGTAAAACCAAAATTAATTGCAATTGCAAAAGCGGTGCTGAAATACGCTAATGCTTGACTGTCATGGTGATATCACATGTCACATAAACAAAGTTTTCATGTCAGTGTCTCAACAATGAACTGCTATGTAAACCCTGAAAAAATTCTGTGTACTCTTAACTCATTACCCACCTTTACCAATAAGAAATTAAAAAGGGCAACCCATAAAACTCTCAGGGGTGATGTTTTTTGTAATAAACTATAGATATTAATAATTAAATATTATTTAGGGCACTAATTAGTTCTTCCTATATCATGCCCCTCTCCACTCTATTTTTTTTACCTTGTATTTATTACTAAAGTAATCCTTAACATAATCTGAATGGAGAAAACAATAAAATGAAATGAAATGAAAAAGGGGTGATCACCAATTTTAAAATTCTACCTCTTCCTATTTCTGCAATTTAATGAAAGCCCTGGATAGCATTCATTTTTTCAAAATCCCCATTACATGATTAGTTTTAGGAACAATTTCCCTCTAACTACTTTCTAAGTTTGTTTCAAATTAGGCTCTTAATCGGTGAGTGTTATTGTGAGTTTTGGTGCAAGACAAACCCTTAAACTTTGTCGTAGTGAGGTAACACAAGTTGGATAATAAACTGATAATAGTCCCTGATCATAGTTTGATATAACAAACAGGAACTCTAGTTTGCATTGCATTTCTATTATTACCCGGGCTGCGCGCGTCTCGCGCGGCGCCCGGGTCTTAAACTACCGATGGTTCTTCTTTTTCGTCGTCGAGTATCATCCACAAATGGCACTTCTGGCGTTTCTGCGCAAGCGCTAACTATTTTTAAAAACAGTGATGCGTGTTGTCAAGTATGGGAAAATGTCGATTCATCTTGTGGCTTTTGAAGTCTGAACAAACAATATGTTAAGAGAAGTGTCTATGCGAATGTTTGGAAGTTCAACGGCGAGAAGAAAGTTTTTAACATGAGTAAACTTAACGGCAGATGGACTGCCGTGTTTCCCCGTGTCTGCTTCAGTAGACAGCGAGTAGTCTCTAATTTTGGCGACGGATTGTGGGGGCACGTGCGCGCGCGAAGTTGCGAGGAGACGCAACGCGAGGGGAGCGCCAAAAATTAGAGACTACAGACAAAGGGAGTTTGACCTTTCACGGCCGATTGATTTGAGTGTAACTCTCACATCAACAGCAAGAATGATGCCTGTTGTCACGTATCGGAAAACGTCGATTCACCTTGTGTTTTTGAAGTCTGAACAACTAATATGTTAAGATAAGTGTCTATACGATTGTTTGCAAGTTCAACAGCGAGAAAAAGTGGTATATATCACGGGCTTTATTTTTTCTGTTTCTCTTTTTCTTGTTCTTTTAGAAATATTTTTTACAAGTGTTATAATTATTGTGCTCAATGGTTGAGCTGTATTTTAGAGGAATATATGTTGATAGGGGTCTAAAGAAATAGACTCCAACACAAGCTAAACACAATGCGTCCGGTGTAAGAAAGACAGACTTCCCTCTATTCTTTTGTTCAGCACTAAGTTAGGGATACAATACTGTTTTTTGCAAGCCCGGGTTTAGGCTAATTGTAGCCTCTTGTTAACGATAAATCCTCAGAATAATTACAAACGAAAGCGCAAATAAACTTTACTCTCTGACCTTTTGATGAGCACGTGGATAAATTAAGTTACGTAGTAAACAAGTGGGAAACGAACAAGACAGTTCTCGTTATTGCACAATCCTTGCTTGCAAAAATAAAACAATTTTCACTTAAAATACACAAAGTATTTATTACGACAGTTCCCTTAGAGTTATCTGAGCAGAGGGTGTTGATGCATATTTTGAAAGAAAACAACTGGTGGAAGGATTTTCTAAGCGACTGCACTTGAAATGACCTTTGAAATTCGATCGTTCAGAAATAGCATGTTTTTCACGTTTGCGTAGCCTACCTCAACTTCGTCATCCACATACAAATCACATCTTTGGTTGCTCGTTGGAGGCAAACGGACCTCTTCGTAAGAAACTCTCCTGCTGTTACTAAAGCTGCATGGAAACAATACGTGAAACATCAGCAATGAAAGTATCGCATATAAACAATGAATATAAGCTTACAAATGAAACGCGCGCGGCCAGAAAAATCCCTTGCATACTTACTCGTGTTGAAGAGCAACTGTGATTTGATCCTGGTGAATATTCTGCACATAACCCTGAAAAATTATTTTCTTGGTAAGTTTCAAGGATTTCTTCCGTTGTCAATCAATTATATGACCCTAACCTTGTAATAAGCGCCATTTTTCCCGCAAACCTCCACCGCCAAATCCTCCATGTTTTTCTTGCTCAACCTGCTTAGCGATCGAAGAGCAGACTGGGATATCAACAAATTGCGCAATCTGCGCGCGAAAAAGGGCGCACGCCACCATTCAGGTTTCCGCTTTGTTTTATTCCATTCATTCTTCTCTTTTTCTTTTTAATTTTTTTCAGCTCTTATATAATAGCTAGGGCCGTAAGGCCACAAGTCAACGAATGGGCTCCGGTTTTATTATTTTATTTTCTGTTTTGATGGCACGAACTGTTGCTTCGTGTAAATTTCCCTTCCAACTGACAGAGCAAATTCTAGCGAGGAAATAAGTGAAATTTGGGAACTCCGGCGGTACAGTCGACTTGAAATGCATTCTGCATTCGCTTTCCCCATAGGGTTTACCTAAAACATGGAATCCGGATTCCGGATTCCAGATTCCGGATTCCATATTTTAGGTAAACCCTATCAAATGTACCAGGTGGTGGTGGTTGCGATAAACACAGAGTGAAAACAAATACTGAAGTGCTGTCTCCATTCAACTAAGAGGCTACCGAGAAATTCTTTCCCACAGTGCTGTTTATTATGCAACATAAAGTGACTCGCAGGTCTGTCCGGATTAAATCTTACAGTGTAAGTACTCTTGTAAATTTCATTAATAATTCATAAGACTAACGACCAATCTGCGGGTAGTATTTGAGTCACATGTATACCTCTCTAAACCCCAATAAAAATTATTAACTTTCATAAAAGTGTCCTGCTCCGCTAATTAGTATGCATTAACTTTGATACAGATCTCTACTGATTAACATTACAAACACGACAAACACAATCTATTGTTTCATTTCACAAGTAACATGAAATATTCTTGTCCGACCTTTATGGGCTTTAAAACGGCTCGCCTGCGGCTCGCCGTTTTAACTGCCCATAAAGGTCTCCCGCTCATATTTTATGTATTATAAATAAACGCTATTTAGAAAACAGAATTTCCTCTTATATCAGGGGCACCCAACAAGCCAAATCAACCAAGCTGGAAATATTTGATCTGTTCGGATTTTTTAGCTGAAATTTTAATTGCCCGAAAATGTTAGGGAACAAAATCTCCCTTGCAGAAAATGCAAGCTGAAATGAACTTTCCGTGAACCGTTCTAGGGAACTATTTTCTTTCCGAAAATGTTAGATGACGATTTTGACTGCCAAAAACAGCAAATACATACGACCTTTCTGAAAACTCAGAGACTATTTTAAATCTTTTAGGCCACGTTAATTACTGTGCAAGTTCAATTCAAATGAAAGGTACTTTAACTTCTATGCATATCACCTGGGAGAAGCCGTGAGCCATCAGTCTCTGCTGAGGGGGCTGTATCATATTTGACCATATTGGCTGTTAATGATTTTTTGGTTACTAAAATGAGCAATAACTGTTTTTGCTTTTGCAAGCGAATTTTAGACATTTTACAATTGAATCGATTTGATATGACGAACAAGCATGGCTGATTGTAAGGTAGCGAGCTATCCAATATTTCTAAACGTACAACGTACCTTCCTTTTTTTTTTCGGGATGTTACAGATCTTGATTATTTATCATATTTCGCACTTTTTATAGCTGGTTAGACCTTTATTGAAGTATCCTTAACGTTAGTCCATGCAAACACAGTTCGATTCGAGTCGATTTAGCGGCGATACTTCGGTAGGAATACCAGGGAGTCATCTTGGAATAAAGCGGCTCTTCTAGATAGCATGGAATTAATAATTCATTGGTTTGATTTACAACTTAAGAAAACCGTTTAGAAGGCACAGTGATGTTTGGTGCCCTTCGGTGATGCCATCAGTCAAGTCGTGCCGCCACTGTGTCTCATTGCAAACGTCCATAAGCACACGATTATTTCTTTAATTTATAATGCAGCTGTTATACCACTTTTTATTCTGCTGTCCTTAATTGATTACTGTTTTAGTGCCTTGAGCGTTGCAAAGAAGAACCCAATTATGCTAACTAGACTAACTGCTAGGCAACAGTATAATGTTTTCCACTCGCTATAAATATATATAAATAATTAAAGCTGCCGTTCGTCATGAAACTGAAAGTTGTTTGAGACCACGAAAGTTTCACAGCAAGCTATGAAGGTGATAATTTGCGTATGTGAAAACCAAATACGGTTTCCCTTGGTTTGCTCTTCCGGCAAACAATTAACCTTTCATTACCCTCTCCAGTATTTTTGCGTTCCCTCTGATAGTTCTAATAACGAAAGGTTTGGTAATGGTGACAAGTCGTCGCCGAAACGTCATGTTTTTATCTCGCTACTCTTTCCTCTGATAGTTCTAGTTTTTCCTTTGTTCCTCATAATCACGCCCTCGTTTCGTGTAATGGGTGGGTAAGCGCAGCTGTGTTTTAAGAAATTTGACGGAGAAATCATAACTGTCACCAGTCAAATGAATGCTGCTGAATCGAGCAGCGCTTTCCTTTGGTACGATATATTTTAAGAAATACAACATTAGAGAAATGCATGCAACGTCAAAGGCAACTCGGAAAAAGTCCAAGTTCCAGATGGGATTTGAACCCACGACGTCCCTCCGTGATCCAGACGGACGCTCTAACCACTTAGCTACTGGGACTCTATGGTGAGCAATTTTTTTCCCTTTGCTCTTACTATGGAGCCCGTATATTAATGGGTTGACAGGTGTTGATGTGACAATAATAGTTGTTTTTGTTTCGGATGCGGCAATACATGCTCTCTTTTTTTATTATGTTGCAAAAGGTCACTAAAACTTCTCTGAAAACTGTATCACTCAGCGGATGGAATCCTCAGTTAAGTTTCAGATCTTGAAACTTACTCTTACATGTTCTCCGTTGATGCCGTCCCGGTGCTACTTGCTGTTTTCTATATTGGTTTGGAGATGAAACTTGGAATTAAAAACTGAAAACTTAACTGACTTTGTTTAACGAGGGCGGTACTTCACAGTCGTTACCGGACTGAGAAACCTGTTGTCCTCGATCGAATTGGAGTTTTGAAGTGTTGGTCTCTGGGAGCCGGAGGGGAAAGCCTCAAACATTTGTGGGTAGCTCTCTCCACTGCGTCATAACTGGTCCCACTTGACACTAGGTCTTCCAATTGTAGTAAGTTAACTGGTTGGTGCGATAAAGGGTTTCAGTAGGCTTTTTTAATGTAAGGAAGAGGAATGGGGATATGAAGTGGACAGGGACCTCAGTAACTTCTTTAGTCTGTTCTCTATCAGTCTTTTTCGCTCTCTTTCGCCGGTGACGGGTGCCTTCGTTTAAGTTTCCTTTTCACTGACAAAGCCATCTTGCAATTGACGTCTATTTTTTTGCTTCTAACTTCTCAAAAAGATCTCTCTTTCTCCTCAGTTTGTCCCCGCCTCTTTTCGGCCCGAATTCCCACCTATAGCTGGCGTCCCTTCTTTTCACCCCGCGGCTTTTCCCACCTCACCCCCTCCTCTCTCAACAACCACCATCGATGGAAAAAATCTTTATGCCAGAACCTTCGACAGCCACATGGCTATGAGGTCCGCTTGAAATAAAGACCTGGTAAACAATAAATAACAGGAAGCGATAAGATCGCTATTAGGCGGAATAAAATGCCCATTGATCATGACCATCATATCTTATCTAAATTGTTTCTACCGGCTGAAATCACAATGTAATATCATCAATAGCAATTTCAGCTAGCGTTAAAAGAAGATGTAGATTATAATTTGTCGGTAAAAAGAAAAAAAACGGACCTTCTGCGGTTGCAGTTGGTTAAAAGCCATGTTCTCACAACGCTATTGAAGAGCAATCAATTTTCTATGGATTATTTTCCAAAGAAAACCGCAGAATTAAAATATAGTCGCTTAAATTTCTGATTAACTTATTTGATGGCATAGAAACTCAGGCACTGTTTTGTAGTATTTTTATATTACGATCACTGATCAGGCACAGCCTTCAAGTTTACTGTTGTTAAGTTCCTCGTGACAAAATGTTGCAGGTGTCGTCACCCTTCGCGTTCGTGCTGCTCAACTATAATATAATTCTAAGAAAATATGAAGAGCAAACAGAAAGAAGAATCGTAAATTTCTTGCAGCTGTTAGAAGAGTTGTGATATTTTATTTCCAAGCGTTTGGAGTCCTTATGAATAAGTAGGAAATAGTCTGATTAATTATTATGCTCTATACTGGCGGTGGCTCAAGATTCCGAGCTTGTTGAGGAAGTACTAATTAAGTATGATCTTTTAAATGAAAATTATTCAGCAATATCGTCATGTGATGCTGTTTTTTTTATACTGAGTCTAGCTTTTCAATTGCGCATAAGAAACAGTGAAGTCTATAGGGACGTACCTCCAAGTGACACCGCCAATGGTGGTGTACAAGGTGGTTCAGTATAAGTTTGTAGTCTGTTAGTCGGGGAATTAGAAGAATAAAAACTATTTAGCATCGGTTTATGCTGTTTCTTTTGATTTGAAAGTTGAAAACTCTTTGATGCGAAAAGCCTAAAACGCCACAGCTGGTAAAACATTATTAATTCACCGTAATACATCGTCGTTAACTGACTCGTTTAAAAACTGTCCGATTTGCGTTAGCAACTGGTGGGGAAAGTGTGCGGCCAATTTGAAGCTGTCTGGTTTACACCTTGTTCTCGGCAACAGTTTTATCTCAGTTGGCTAACGACTGTCTAATTGCCGCGCTGAGTTAAAGCAACATTCAGTCGACTTTACAATTTGTCTAGCCTGTCATTGAATCTGAATTTGTGCCTTAAAGAATAAAGATTCTTATCTTGTTGGGATTCTTCATTAAAACAAGACAAACGCTATTCGTTTGCGTCGTTGAAATTTTCCACAAAAAATTATCGAGGTGCCTTACTGGTTTTAATGAAAAGGAAGTTTAAATTTGTTTGCAGCTGCGTGGTGTGAGGCTCTGTAAATAAGCCTCTTCTCCCTTTTTTTTTATGTCAATTCATGTTGTGGACTATTAGAACAGCGAGTTGCCTTAACGAGCGTAATGGGCTTTTTTAATTGAAAAGATGAAAGGAATCTAAAGTTACCCAAAGACGTTTTTTTAAACAACATGCAAATACAGTTTCCCTCCGCTCAAGTACCCGCCCCTATGTTTCGCGGCTTTTATCCATTTTTAATCGCGTAAAACATGATTAATTCACGAGGTAAAATTTCATTCAAAGAAAATAGCTAATAGCACGTAATTTATTATCTGTTAAAGACGAAAAAAGTTTAAACTGAAAACGCGATAAGGAAAAGTGGTTCACCATTTCCAACCACATGCAAGAAACACATTTCATTTCTCGGTTGTATATTTTATTAATATCGGTATAACTTTTCGAACAGCGAGAAGCCAAGCAGTAGACTGCCGTAAACTGTCCATCATTTCTTTTGTTTGCTATATGCTCAACAATAAAACTGACAGATTTATCTCAATTTTGACTTTTTAATTCCAGTTTTAAACAAAGGCCCCTATTGAGACTGAACGCGTGTTCTTTGCTTAAATGGTCTCGTGTGGCGTTGTATTAGTAATTTATTTAAAAGTCTTGTTTGCATGTCAACCGTATATATTTGAAGAAACTTGCTGTCTGGTGCAGGAAGTCATTCAACCTTGGAGTGGGAAGCAACATCAAGGCTCACAACAATGTTCCAAACTTTATTTCAAATTTCTTTTTATGCTGCATTATTGTTCGTATCTATTTCTTATGGAAGAAAGCCTTTAATTGAGGTAAGAAAAGCGTTTTGGTACTTTGTTTTATAAAAAGAACTCTGGAGAATGTGTGCGGCTGTAGCACGAGGTTTTAGTGATTTCAACTCCGTTGTGAGTGCCTTTGAACTTTGAAGCCTGCCCGACGTTTGGCAAAAAAATATGTCTACCTAGAAAAGTTTATGAAACGTGCGAGAAGCTAATAATAACTAGAATAGAAACTGCTGAATGGGAGAAAACATTAGTAACTTTTTGCGCTTTTTGTGACAAAAATGATTATTATGTATGCCAATCGGGCGATAAAAGGATTCATTCATTCTTTCTCATATCGCGTGTAGCTATAGAGAGCACACTGCCAGGCCAATATTCTAGGAAAAGCCATTAATTAAAATTATTTTCTTTATTGTTGAAAGTGGATGAACGCGAAGCAATATGACGAGTTTTTGGTAGCTGGGTGAATATTGAAACACGTGAAATCAAGTTTTATTTCTTTTAGCCGTTATCAGATAACGGATTCGCGGAACTAAAACAATAGAGCCTCAAACACTTGTCACCGTTAGCGATCAAAGCCGGCGCGTGGAATCAAACTTTCTATCAAACACGTTTGGTCGATGTGGCTCACCGATTCACGTCTTCGGTTGGCGAGGGATGGAACGAAAGATCTTCTCGAAGGCAAAGCTTCACTCTTGACCCAAAGAAGAACTTAAGCATGATCTGGAACCTTGTCCAATAAGTTGCGGCACAGACTTTCATGACCGCAGTCAGTTAAATTTCGTACTTAACGCCAATCACACAGTGCAGTGCATCGGGGATAGGTTTTTCTTGCCCTGATCACTGTTGCTAATGATGTTTGCAATCTATCTTTCAGTGGCGCTCACCATTCCGCCTACAGAGATAATACACACGCATCAATCAAAACCAAAACATTTTCCACGCAAAGAAACATTTTGCGTTAGAGGATAAACCACGAGATATAACTGGATTAATCAGACTGACTTACGGAAGCGTAACTAGTTCTGGGGCTTGCCGAAAACACGTCAGCTTTCAGATTTTCAGTGTAAATTGCCTCACAAGTTTCGTTTAAAAATGCTTTGTAATCATTCATTCATACAGAGAGGTATCGTAGGTGTTCGACTTTTTAAAGTATCCAAACGCTGTGGCTTAAACGTTGATAGATGGTGGTGGCTTCGTTTTGTCGTTTGTATATTAAGCGTCTTGTTTAATTTTGCTTTCCAAAGGATGACGAGGAGGTCATCCGGGAACTGAAGGCAGTGAGCCCTGGAGGAAGGTTCTTTCAGTTGAGGAGGACGGCTTACCAACGTTCGTTTGAACACAAGAGAGGTAGTTATGGCAGCTACTTTTTTTCACAGAAGTATAGTCTGCTAAGTTTTGAACAAGCTGGGTTAAAACATACTTACACTGGGTCGTAGTGCAGTTTAGTAGTTGGTAATTCCTAACAACGGAATGCAATGAACACTAAACGCTTGTTAATTCGATTTCGCCGACCTGAGGCTTGTGGTAAATTAAACGGAACAAGGCTTATCTTATTTTGTAATTAGTGTCACCGCCAATTAGGGTGAAAATGTTAGAACGAAGGACGCTTAAATAAAGTTGACCATCACCGCTTTGGACACGATAGCAAAGTATTTTAAAACAAATTCTCGTTTTGATGTGAACTAACTAGCTATTTTTGTTATGCTTTAGTGATGAAGGAGCTGGAAGAGATTAAATGCGGTCCGTATCCTGAAGTCGTCCAAGTCGAACGTAACGTCTCAGGCTTAAAGAAAACTCCCCAGTTTGTCAGAGTAAACCGCTGCAAAGGTGCTTGTGGTCTGTCTCTTGTCTTACAGAAATGTACTCCGACAGTATCTGGAACGCGAATGAGGCACGTGAAAGTGTTCTCTGAAGATGGAACAGAACATGTGGAAGACGTTGAAGAGCACGTGGAGTGCACGTGCACTTGCCAGGTCACGTGCAATAAAAATCACATTTTAGACCCCCAGGAATGTAAATGTAACTGCAAAGATGAGTGCGCAAGTGGAGAAATGCAAAATCCAGGCACGTGCGAGTGTAGGTTGATAGGAGGAAGGAACGAAGTAATTGAATATTAAAAACGAACGTGTTAGAATAAAAGAATTTAGATATAAACATGAACACAAAAAGGATTTAACAATTCACATGTAGCTGGTTCTTTGATAAGGCCTTTTGTATAGTTTGAAAACGAAAGCAGGAAAATAAAGCAATCACTAAGTGAAAAAAAATCACTGAGTCCATTTCTTTTCTGAAGACTGCTAACTGAAGAGTATTCGCGCCAATGCATGCACACTGAAGAACCATGGGAGTGTGTCATTTACGCAAGCGCTTGTCTTCTTGAGTGAGCCACGGCTAAACGAGCAAACATTTTCATCCAACATCTTGTTTATCAAACATAACGTTAAGCGGCTAAATGGACAAACAATGTTTGACCAAGCACAAGACAAAGCGAGTCCACAGAACGCTTTTTGCGTATGAAATTTTGACGTTATGTGGTTCATTTGGTTGCTTTTCACCGGCTGTGCACACTTTTTTGGTTGGGGTGGCTAAACAATCAAACATTTGCACGTAACGCGAAATGTTGGATGAAAATGTTTGATCTAAATCAAACAATGTTGAGAGAGGCGGCTAAACAGTCAATCATGCTCGTCCAACATGATGTTTGACGAAAACGTTTGATCGTTTAGCCTGGGCTTAATGCCTGACCTGCGAATGGCCAATTATTCATCTACCGGCTTCATGTTATGGTAATGGAAGGAGAGAATTATCTAATCTCTTTGTTACGTCAACACACCTTTTTAAGTTAGCTTTTTAGTAGATTCATGTAGTAAGTAAGTAAGTAAGTAAGTAAGTAAGTAAACATTTCCTGTGTTATTGTTATAATTTTATATTCATATTTAACCGTTGCCATAACTTCGTGACAATAACAATATTAACAGAAATTTCAAGCTCACCATTGCCCAGAATGCTATTGTCTTTTGCGACATGTACTTACAGCGCCCAGTTTTTCAGCGCGCGGCATAATGATTTGCATATCCAGAAATAGTCGGCTGTGATTGGTAGATAGATTCCGCTTTGGGAATACTCGAATATTTCACCCCTCGATCTGTCCTAAAATTATGAGCCTGGAGGTCACTGCTCAAACCAGCAGTTAAGGCCATTACGCGACAGCGTGAATGTAAGTTGCACGAAATCACTCGGCGATACAACTTTTTAAAGACATGTTTCGGCATGACTCATGCCATCATCAGTTTATTGTGTTGTTTCCTTTTCCAGTGTTTATAAGTACGTTTACAATTTGAGTACGTTAGCAATTTGAAATTTAAAATACAGTAACAGTTACAGTTTATGCGCGTGCAAATGCATGAGTGTGAATTACGTAATCGAGTCACAAGAAGCAAAACTCGTTGTGTTGTAATTGCGCATTTAGTTATGGTTTTAAGCAGCCGATGTAGATCGCTTCTTTGAGCTTAAGACAATGTCTAGTTTTAGCTGAATCTATAATCTTGAAGCAGTCAACCGTGCATTTGCGTTTACAACTAAGTGAACCGTTCAGGTGTTTGAAAACATGAGAATTTTTGTCAGTTGAGAGATGCTCTTTTACGCTGGTTGTAAAGTGGCGTGACGTCTCGCCAATGTAACGGGAGTTACATCCCGCACAAGTCAGAAATTGATACACAACCAGAGATTTTAACGCATCTGGAATAGGATCTTTAAAACTGAAAAAATTATTGATTTTGAAAGAAGAAAAAACAATTCTGATGTCTATATCTTTGCAATAAACGTTTAACAAGCGTTTCAGTTTTTTGCGAGCGACGGTAGAGAAATCACCCACAAATGGCAGTTTGAAGTATCGAATACCTGTAATGTTTTCTCCAGTGGTAGAAGAGTTGTTTTGAGTTGGTCTAGAAGACAATTTGGTTTTTATACCCCTTAATGATCTTATCTATGAGATGGCTAGGAAAGGAGTTGCGTTGAAGTGTTATAGATAGTTGTTGAAGATCTTTTTCCCGCCCAGTGGTGGTGTTGTTGATTTTAAAAATTCTGTCAACCAAAGTGTAAATCAGACCAACCTTATACCTAAAGCAAGTAAACAATGACTAAGGAAATTAGTAAGAAGCCCAGTGTAAGGGCTCTTGTGATATATATGGAATGCTTACTTCAGAGTAATAGCTTTGATTTTGGTTTTAAGACACCCAATTGAAAAGCGCTCTATAGTCTAATATAGGAATTATTATTAATGATTTAGTATTCAATTTTTAGTATTTTAAAGCGCTTTTGAACATTTCTTTTATGTTGATAAGCGCTATAGAAATTATTATTATTATTATTATTATTATTATTATAATCATAAAAATTACAATTTCCTCGATTGTGGTTGGTTTAAAAAACTCCTATTTTCCACTAAGTCACGTGCCAAGTTGTTATCGGACAGTTTGTTATTGGACACTTTGTTATTGGACACTTTGTTATCGGACAGTTCAATAAGCCAATCACATTCAAAGTAGTATTTTAAATCAACCAATCACATTCAAAGTTGTAGTTTAAATCAACCAATCACAACCTTGGTTACAATCACCATACATTTTGATCGTTGTCAATTTCAGAGCGACATTAAACAATTTACGCTTCCTTTGTCTGTCTTTTAATGCAAAATTTCCTTCCCTTTTATAACTTGGCTCTTCTTCTTTTCTCGGAAATTGTAATTTTTATGATTAATTGGTAATAAGACTTCGTGTCGTCCAATTCGGTCTGTAATCATACTCGTGATAAACAAATCGGACTCCCGCTGCGCGGTCGTCCGATTTTGTTATCACTCGTATGATTACAGACCGAATTGGACTCCACTCAGTCCTATTACCATTACTTATTATTATTATTATTATTATTATTATTATTATTATTATTATTATTATTATTGTGATCATCATCATCAGTGAATACACAGCACTATTCTCTGATTCCAAAATATTTTGACATTGTCAGTAAGGTCCCGGTTCCTGGAAAACCGAATTAACTATCCCCGATTAACGGTTAATTCAACATTAATCCCGGGATAACTAATCAGAGGATAATCAAAGGCTCTGTGAGCCAACTCGTGAATTGAATAAGCAAATGTAATTTATTAGACTTGCCACAAGTCGACCTCCCGAGTCTCAGAGCAGAAAAGCCGAGAGAAGCGAGCTTTTTAGGCCGCAAAGCGGCTGAGCGAGCGACGAAGGACTTTTTCTAGTAATTTATATGTTCTTGATAGAAATCGATGTTTGATTTCAAAACGCACAAAACACGCGAAGAATATCAAGGATCTTCAAAAATAACTGTTACCACCGAATGCACTTTGGACAGATAGATAATAACTTTTTACTTGTTATGTTCTTCAGGGTAACTTATACCTTCATGCGTAGCTAAACGGCAAACAGCTTATTAAATATTCAAAACGGGTTATTTATTAGCGTACGCTAACCCAAAACATCTCATTAAATATTCAAAACGAGTTTTTTTTCAGTCAAATTTGTTGCGTGCGTAATAAATTGTACCTCGCTTTGTTCTTATTGCTTTACATTAATTTTTATATCTTTGGAAAGCTAAATCAGTGTGCTATTCGAATTCCGAAACCATGTTTGCGTTAACCGTAAAATAAAACTCCCATTTCTCTACGCGTGAGTACCAATTTTAGCATACGGCTACGGCTTAATTAAATGCGTTTGCGGCACACAACTTCACGAACTTGAAAAATATATTTTTAAACACTTTTAAGGTTACCATTGGCTTCTTTTTCACCAGTCCACTATTTTCAGTAACAAAGGTCACCATTTCGTTAGTACAATACTCGCCAAAGACTATCAAATACATGTACAAGCCTTAGGGACCGGTCATTATTTATGTGAAGGGGGGTCAAGGCTGTTTTAGATTGGCAGGAGGGGGGAAGGGCTAATTTTTTTTAAACAATTAATAGGGGGGGGGGTTATCATTTTTTAGGTTTTGCAAGGGGTCTTGTCTGTGCTTTTGCAAATGGGATTACTTTTACAAAATTAATTTCAAAGATCCAGGTGGTGAAGATGGACAACCCAGTTAGAAGCTAGAATATTCTTGGTTTTCACATGACGTCATAAAAAACTAAAATTCAAAATTAAACAAACTTTTGCATTTTTAGCTTCATCACGTAAAAGACGTCTTAGAAATGTATCGGCTTGCATGTTTTCAGCTTGGTTGCTTGCTTTGTTTTGAAAATAGAGCAATTTGAATTTTAGATTTTATTACAGTGTGTGACATAAACATGTCTGCTCACAAGCATGTCACGTACATGAAAACATTGATCCCCCGCATATATTTTTAAGGTCTGAAAAGCCAACATGATAACAGAAGCGTCTATGTGAATGTTTGCGAGCTCAAAACAGAGAAGAAAGCCTTTGAGAAAGCAAAAGTAAATTCCAGGTGTTTTCACTCGTTTCCGGCCGCCATATTTGTTCCCCTCAGAGGGGCACTAACATGATGTTTCCATACTAAACTCTATAATTTTGAGTGGTACATTTTGCCTAACAACTCGAGTACGGGATACCGCACCACCCTGAGACTTTAGCATGTTGTTTTCTTTATTACCATTCTACAATCTGTCAATTTCTTGACTTTATCTATCGAATGGTTGATGATTTTATTTTTTTAATTGCGTGACTGAAAACCAATGCTGGAAAGGAATATTTTCCTATACTGCATGTACTGCAACAAAACACTACTTTATAGAACCAGTACTTTTCCAGCAACCACACAAATACGAAAAAATACAGAAATAAAATCATAAGTGGAAAAATGGGGGGGGGGTCATCAATGAAATATTGAATGAAGAGGGGGGGCTACTTGCCATTTTTAGACCTGAGGAGGGAAGGCCAGGCAAAAATTTTCACCTATCAAAATATTTTTCCCTCCCCCCACCCCTCTACATAAATAATGACCGGTCCCTTAAAACTGAAAAAAGTTAACAGGAATCGACCGACCGACCGAGCGAGTGCCATTCTTCCCTCCTCACTACAACTCGCTCTTCCGCATGCGCAATTCACGAGTTAAAAACAAACGTTTAACAGCGTTTAACTATCCCTCGATGCCTCCCTCGATTAAACTTGGAAAAAACAAGTTCGGACCGGTTATTCAGAGGCAAACGCGTGCGAAATGACAATGCGTGAAAAACTTGCGAAGGCGAAGATGTGCACGAACTCGAAGCGTTTAGTTGTTCTCTGATTAAAAGAGCGGCGTCATTAATTTTATTAGTGAAACCTTGTCATTTGTCATTTTAAGAAAAAACGCTTATGATAAATATTGTTAAAAGGAAACGGAATGGATATAATAGAGAGATTAAACATGACGTTTACGGCAGACGGCAAACGGCAAAGAGTACCTCTGATTTTTTATTCTCTTCTTGTAATCCTTAAATAAATCACACAAAAATGGACAAAGGTCTCCTGCTATTCACCGCAAATAAAAATATTTTCACTCTACTGTACAGACAGCTGAAGACAGACGGCAAAAGTTTAATTTTTGCCGTTTGCCGTTTGACGTAACGTCATGCTTAATCTCTCTAATGCTTCAGTGCAAGGCAGCGTCGGCGGTCATGGAAAATAACCTCTGTTAGAAGTTTAAGTCAAGTTTAATCTTATAAAGCAAAAGCGAGAAATGAACTTGTAAGCCGAATTGGCTGGAATGGGTGGGTTCAGCTCTTCTCGATTCTTCCAGTGTCAAATTTTAGCCACGAAAGTTGGTTGAATCTGTATATTAAGCTCTAAATTTTGACGAGTCGGATGACTCCTGTTTCTTATTATTGAATTGCAATCAGTATATCAAGATTTCAGTGTCTTTCTGCAAAGTTTTAAAAAAATCTGTACATTGGGTTCAGAGCCACTTTAATTTTTCAATAATTTGACTGAGTGGCTCTGAACCCAATGCACAGATTTTTTTTAAAACTTTGCAGAAAGGTGAATCTTGATATGCTGATTGCAATTCAATAATAAAAAAACAGGGGTCACCAGACTCGTTTTTGAGTTACAGGCACATAAAACCAAAATTACGGGTGTTTCTGAGAGGCTGTACTGTTGCTATGGTAACCTTATATGTAAAACAATGATCAAAACCTTTTGAGAAATAATTGGAAATTTTTTTGATAGCATTTTCAAGGAAGCAACCGAAAAAATATGGGAGTATCGATCCATTAAAGACTTCGTGTATAAAAATAACGACACCATTTTGAGCCAGCTTAAGATTTGCTTGTTTGGCGCCTCGCTGCGCCATCGTTCACTGTAGATGACTGTTTTCTACCGAAAATTCTATTTATACTCTCCTGAATTTGAATGGACTGAAAGTTCTCGGTCGTCAAAGCCAACAAGACATATTATTTGTGGTATAAGTTGTTTTCCCCTATTTCCTGCGCCAAATTATCGAACGGTTTATTCCTCCATTTTCCGGTTTCTTTTAAACAATTTTATTCCACGGTTAGTGAGTTAATCCACCTCGCTAGGTGTGTTAAATTTAACCGTTAGTTTACCCTTAGGATAGTGCTAATCGTGCTTTGTGGAACAGAATCTAACCGAAGGATAAATTTTATTCCTCGATTAGCGGGATTTATCCGTCGATGAGTGCTAATCGGCTTTCCAGGTACCGGGGCCAGAAGATTATATAGGTTAAATTCCCCGGCTTTCTCCTGCGATCGAGGGTAGTAAGTAAGTAAGTAAACACTTTATTTATGGAGGGTAACACTAAATAGCTCAAAGCTAATAAACTTGTGGCTGTAACGAAGTTTCCATAAATTGGAAGAACAATTTAGAACATTGAATCACTATTTCCATATGCTGTGCTAGAAACTTCTCCTTATTCCGGAACATTCTGTTGAGTTATTTTAGGATATCTCATCATGAGCTTCTAGAATGTTCTTGCTCTAAAGATAGTGTTTCAGAAATAGGTATGAAGTAATCGGCAATTATATAAGGCTCGAAATCGTGAGACTTAGAGAGGGTTTTCAGAGGTTTAAGATACCAGTGTAAAGTTATATCACAGTCGAATAAAGTGTTTGTAAGTGGAAAACAAGAGTCTTCTCTTGGCTTCGTGACAGTGGCCCTCAAAATTAGAAAAAAAGTACAAAATTCAAATATCTAAAAACTATACTATCAAATCTATAGATTCTATTAAATATTAAATTAAATTAATATCAAGCTAAATACTAAAGTGATTTAGACTAAGCTGTTCTTTAATGTTCTTGGACATGGTGTTTAAGCTTTACACAAATGTACTCTATGACCTCGTCCTCTATTTTAGTTACAATATAATATCAATGGTCGGTTGTGGTCACTAATGACATGTCTTTTCATTTATTAATCATCTTCATTTCCAGTTATTTCATACCTATAGGAGTTACAAGGTAAAAAAAAAACCCTTTTAGCGTTTATTTTAGTTTTCTTGTTGGGCTTTACTTTAAAATTAATTCACATAATAATGTACCATAACCGTTACAAATGCAATGTCTCTAACTTATAACCCTCCTAAACGGACACACTCTCATTTGGCTCGCACTGGCAAGTCTCTTCGCTCCATATTTCTCCTTTAGGACAAAATTCTCCCGCACTTTCACACTCACATTCGCAAGACTGTTCGTTCCATCTTTTGTTGCCTTGGTGTTCACAGTCGCTGCCGTCTTCAATGCACTTACATCTACAATTCGCGTCATTGAATCTTTGTCTTTCGCTGCACTGTTCCTGGACGCATGCGCAGGAACAGCCGGTGTGATTACTCATAACAATTGTTTTCTTCACGCCGCTGTTGATATCTTTTACCAGCAATGTCACGCTCTCCTGTTGTGTAACTTTACATTGTAATAACTCTGAAAAATTAAAACATTTCGATAAATATGAAAACAGTGCCGAAGAGACAAACAATTACGAAGATCCTTGAATAGTTGGTCCTGGGTAGGCTTTTATAGATTGTGCTGGCATATTTTTGACATAATTTAAGAAAACTAGCAAAATTTCACCCATTCCACTGCTAGCATAATTCGCAAATTTTGATAATTATCGGATAATGTTTGAGTTTTGACAGCCACGTTGATTCCCAAATTCAAGACAAGACATTTATTTCATAATATTGGCAATTATACGTTGACGTTGTTCGATGTTTTAGCAGCATTTGCAATTTTATGTGCCCGGAAATGGGGGCCTAGGACTAGGGTGCACGGAACCGGAAGTTAAGCGGAAGTCCCCAGACAAACCATGTCGGTCCCAATACCTCGCATAGGGAAGGCTACGCCAGCCGATTCGAGCGACAGCTCTCTCGGAGAAATGACGGGCCAGAACCAGCCACAATTCCGAGAGACAGTTCCCTACAGTCAACAAAGCGAAAGTACAATAGGAGAGGAGCGAAAGTTCCGTTACACGATCGTATGAACGAGTTCCCAATTCAGCATCTGATTGTCAGAAGACTGAGCATTCCGCTATATCCTCATTGTCCGTCAAAGAAAATAACACACGAGTGCAAAAGAGAGCATGAAAAATAAACGGACACGAAAAAGGATATTATAGCCAACAAGAATAAACGGCTTCTGATTAAAGAAAGTGTATTTTGTTTTATAATTTGGAAAAGCGAGCATAATTTTAGCATAATTTGGCCCAAAAAAGCGCAGTCCTACTAGCATAATATGGTACTTTTACTAGCGCAATCATTATACTGAAAAGCCTAGTCCCGGGGCAAAGTGGGACTGGAGAGAGACCCTGGACAAAGGAGATATGCGTAGGGGGAGCGTGTTAGAGTGGTTAGGTCGTAGGACTTGTAATCCGGTGGTACCGGATTACAAGTCCCGCTCGACCACTAGCTGGAGTTGTTTCAACTCCTTGGCCACGCTTGTAAATAGCCAACTGGTATGCCTCCTGCCAGCTGGGTTCTATTTGAAATATTTCTTGCGGTATCATTATCCCTGAAAAGCCCCTGACGGGCAGAGGATAAATAAGTATATTGTTATCGTTGTGTGTGTGTGAACCTAGCGCACCTCTGGCTAGCGCGCGAGGATCCACGCTTCTGGTTCTTCGCGCCTTTCAAACTACCACGAGAAAGAAAACAAAAGCGACCGTTTCGCAGTTTAATGAGGCCTCTTACCGGGAGACACGAAGCATCCCCCTGCACAGCGGTGTAGCTCAACAAAACTCGGCCAATAAAATGGTTTCAAATTCCCATGCTCATCACCTACTTTCACGATACTGAGGTATGGTCGACAATAGCTCATATCCAGGTTAACTGCTGCTATGTAGAAAGACACAAAAGAAAAGACATAGCAAAATGTATTCAGTATATATTTTTGCTACGGATGACAGCTTTCTTGAATTACATAAATAGATATAGAACAAAATACATGCTTTCTTGAAAGTCCATTTTCGGGGAGTCGTTAGTCGGTAGTCGACTTGCGTGTACGTCTAAATAGAATACTTCGTATTTTCCGTTCCATACGCCGCGGGCAAGCGTTTCCACTGCAGATGAAACTGCAGATGCCGATCTCTCTTTGTGAGGCTTGTTGATCGCAGTACACCTGTTCAATTAAAGATTATCAACTGGACGAGCTCTAATCGAGGGCCGCGGCGTAACTAAGACAACACGCAACAAGCAAGGTAGTGTTAGTTTTCTCTCTATTTTCTTCGGATTGATTCCATTTCTGGCGTATATGACCAACGATAGTTCAATCAACGGTACCAGTCCTATTTTTTTTTTTCGAAGACTAGTAAACAGACAAACACAAACCAACAAACATCAACCTAAACTGCATAATTCAGTTCATACACTATGGCTAGTTCCGCGCAATTAAACTAATCTAATTATGGACAGAAACTGAACTTAGGCTTATCTGTCATCATGTCAAAGAAGAGAATTACTAACCGGTTTTCTGGCTCGATCGTTCGCGATTTTAGTGATTCAGAATCCCTATCCGGGAATTTCAAGAGGAAATAACGATCCAAAGAAGAACAGTAATATCCATAATAGTCTAACGAATTGGTCCACCAGAAAAATTGCAGCATAGAATTCTCACTTACCCTCATTTTCCACAGAATCACTGTCATCATGCATGTCTTTGCTTTTCTTGCGCACTATTAAGTCGTTTAATACCCTCTCCCTTGTTGCCAGCCTCGCCGTAACCGCATCGACGGCATTTACAATGTCCTAGTTTTGAAATAATTAAATTTAACTTGCATTTGTTTCTCCAAGTAGATTCACTAAGAAAATTCAGCCATGGTTTGATAGTCCAGGGATCCTGATAGCGTTTATGGAGCACAGGTTTTTCTAGGTAACCGTGTCTAAAATTCTACATCATGACGCGCTTGTACAGCTTGTTCACTACCCGCCATAATTTGAGAATAGGGCTGACACGTGTACCATGTTTTGAAAAAGTTGCACGTAGTAAAGATGGAAACTTTATATTTACGAAGAATTTCTGTTTGTGAAACATCTGTGGTCTAAATTAACGAAAGTCACGTTTTCCCGAATTTCAGTCGGGTAGGGTAAAGGGAAAGCCATGACCATGCATCAATCGATTTTGACCAATAAGTTATTAAAACAATCGATTCAACCACCAAATTGAGAACTTTAATGGATCCCGAACTGGCTGACACTTAAGTCATAATCAAGATGATGAACTAAATTCCCAAAGTCGGCAAAGGAAGGCATGAGAAAGTAACTCGTGGGCCGAGATTATCTCGATACATTTTAATTTGCCCTAAAAATGACAGTTGTGGCTTAGCTGCATCGGTATTTACATGTAACAATGTCCTGAAGGGCAAGTGTCAGAAGTGTTCTCACCCTATGCCCACGCAGTATTTTGCGCCTCCTTGGCAGCTTTAATTTCTTGAAGAGATTCAATGTAATGGTTTGGATTGATCTTCTGTAAGCTGCGGCTTGTTCGCTATGTACATGAAACTAGTTGTAATGAGACACGATGCTACGAATTGGCTTAAGAGTGAGAAGTATGTTTTAAAGTACAAATAAAAGCACAACACTGAGGAAAGTGCTACCCATGCTCAGTAGCTTTCAGTGAATGGTCACGTTTTAGGATTTCATGCAAACACCCTACAGTAAGAGTCACATAACAACAGCCGAGTGTTTGTGCGACTTGACGCATTTTTTCCAGTAGCATGTAATTTGCTCCAAGTTTTTTTTTTCGCACAAGTCAAGTGAAACGCAACTCAGTGTTGGTGACACAGGGCATTATTAATTCGCGCCTACGGATCGCTTTCATTGATGAATTCTCTTACGCACAAGTTTTAATTCTTACCTTAAAGTTCCGTTTTGGTCTTGCGTTTCCAGAGACCGAGCGACTCATCATACAAGAAATTAGAATAAGACAGAAATTCAGTGAATTCACGATTGCTGCCATGTGTGTCGTCGTGAATGAGCTGCGTCGTTTCTGAAGAGTTAAACACAGAATGATGTTTAATTAATGTTAGCAAGCTTAAAGAAACACAGATGGTGAACAGACTTAATTCTGCAGCGGTTTCATTTAATAGGGGGATCTCCCGTGGTTTTGCCTACGCCATTTGAAATGTTTACGATTCCCATGATCACGAAGTCTTTTAGGGAAATGTTTGTTTAACCCTCATTTAATCGCAGCGAGTTAAATTTTCATAATTTCGCGAAAACAAAATTGCTCAAATACATTGCAAATGCGTGATTATGAAAAGCAAACAGTGGTTTGTCCTTTATTCAATTGCAAGGGGAAAGGTATGCAAATTTGCTGTTGAAGGTATCAAGAAGTCACCTTTTAGTAGGGAGATGTGAGTCACATTTACTTGACGGTATTCTCCATATAACCTGTACTCAGTTACCTGGGTATTACCAGAGAAAATGGGGGTATTTTATTGCAATCTCTGAAGATTTGAAGTCTCTAAAGATCTCAGTTACGTGCACTTCATAACGTCACTTAATTAGAGGTTTTAACATGGTACTGTCTCACTGGTCAGCTAAGATCCATCACTATTTTGCGGGCCAGTCTATTGTAAGACCATTTTTTATTGAAATAAAGTTGAAGTTGAAGTTGAATTGAAGTTGATAAGTGAAGACACAACTATACTTCTTTATCGAGCACTCACTGAGGCAAATTTCGACTACTGCTGTCCCGCATGGGACGGTCTTAGTAACGAATTGGCCGACAAGCTTCAAAAACTACAAAATCGCGCCATAAAGGTTATCACCAAGTCTGATTACAATTTTAGTGCTACTGCGTGTATAAATAAAGTATATGTATGTATCATGTATGTCATGAATGCTATGCGAGGAAACTTTGCCCACAACTTGAAGTACTTTTCAAATCATAGTAAATTTTAAAGATTTTTAATGAATCTTATTTGAAAGAAAGACATACCTTGAACCGAATATGAGATCATTGAATTTAGGCGCCCATCTCAGTTTCGGCGACGAATAAAATTTGCGTTAAAAATCTGCTTATAACTGATTTGGGGATACTCACCTGTGAAAATTAGGTGTATTATAATTACTGTTTCGTTTAAACTGGCCTTGGGCTGATTTATCGTGGCTTGATTTAAATTGCAATGATGGAAGTGGATTCTAATATTCCTTTATACTAGAGCTACGAATGACATGGATGACGATTACTTCGAATCATACTGACGCTTCGCTTGATGCCGATGTCACTCAAAACACTATTAACATGTCTTTCTTACGATAAAACACTCATTATGAAAACACAACTCATTATATCAAATTTAGTATAATTCAGGTACATAAAGTATAAATATATAACAAGCTGGTAAAGCCACAACAGCTCAGTGATATAGACGCAACTTTACCGGCATCGACTAAGAACTGAATGCCTAACACAGAAATTCGTTCGTTGGCGGAAGGTTTAAACTTTACCATGGAAAAATTAATTCCCTGGGTCTCTCGCAATAGAACCAAAATTAATGTTTTCAAACTATTTTTTGTTTAATCAAAGTCCATACAGAAGCTAAGCTCAGATCGATTTTGCGCTACACCGATGTTTTTCAATTCTTTGTCGTGCAAATGAGAAATTTTAATGCCGGTTAACTTATAAACGTTGTCCCATTCTCTCTCGTAGCTTTTTCACGTACACAAAGGACATTCCACTGAACAAAGAAACAGAGTTTGATTCTTTTTCGTATACCCAAGTTTTCGGCAATGAAGCTGAATTATAAATTGAACAAAATTTTAGTTTAACTTAAATTTTAATCTCTCCAATTTTGGAGCTGCAGTGGGCTTTTTCTCTCTCCACTTTACGCACTAACCAATACATCATTGCGCTGTTGCTGTATTACAAAAAATATACAACAAGACTTTTCACAAGCTGCTCAGTGTAAATCTTTGACTGTAGGAATAAAAGGTAGGGAGAGCTCGAGTGTCTTCTTTGGCTCGGCCGAGTAAGACAACGTTGTCATTTCTTCTGAGCATTCTCAAAATATGTGCGTCAATATTTTCTCTTGTTAAGGGAAGCACATTTTGCTTTAAAACACCTTTTGTACTGAGGCTAAGCGAAAGCCTCTTGAGGCGGGATTTAACCTAAACATCGTTTTTTAGCCGCTTAACATGGATTCAACCTTGATATTGATCTCGTACGCGTTTCAAGCAAAAAAAATCCCCATGCTCATCCCACGAAGCTATGTTGTGGGATATTTTGTGAATTTTTTGGTGATTTTATGTATATTGGAAAAGAGATAATTTTTCTCAAATTAATAGTTAAATTGAGGGAAATAGGAAATTGTGAAGTTTTAATGAAGCTTTAAAATTGGGATTTGAAGTTAGAAATTAGTAGACGGAGACCAAACAGTTCCCCAGCACACTGCCGTGTCCTTGTGGGGTGTCATGCTTGTTGTTGTTTCAAAACATTTTTAAAAATTTCAATCCCTTCTTTAACCTCCTTAAAATTCCACTCCAATTCACGTTAAGTCCCCCCTGGCCTGAAGCGTGTCTCAATAATCACGTGACATCTCAATCCTTTGTCGGCTGAACCTGAGTTCATTTTGATTTTAAGGCCGCCGCACACGTGAGGAAACAGCTGAGCAAAATGCCTCACGAGGCAGTTTGCTCAGCCGTTTCCTCTCGTTTGCGGCGAGGTTTTCGTGAGATTTTCGCCTCACGGCCTCGCGAGGCGAATTTCTCACCAAAGTTTCGCCGCACACGAGAGGAAACGGCTGAGCAAACTGCTTCAAAAGGCAACACCAGCGCCAGTTGACAGTTGCCATCAAACGTATTAGTTTTAAATGGATGAAATCAGAGAAATGATACACGGAAGTCGCCGGATTGTAAACAAGTATATACTTAACAAAGCCACTTTAACACATAAAATATCACATTTAAAGTATATATTTGATTTCGGTTCTTCTTTCTAGACAGTGTGGCGTCGTTTTTAAAAGACAATGATAGTAAAAGATATTCAGTAGTGCCTTTATTTTTCGCTCGGCCGAGTAGCCCTAGGCTCATTTCTTCTGAGCATGCTCAAAATATGTGTGCGTTAATTTCTTTTGTACTGAGGCTAGGCGAAAACCTCTCAAGGCGGGATTTAACCTAAACATCGTTTTTTAGCCGCTTAACATGGATTCAACCTTGATATTGAACTCGTTCGCGTTTCAAGCAGTTAAAAATCCCTATGCTCATCCCAAGAAGCAATGTGGTGGGGTATTTTGTGAATTTTTTGGTGATTTTATGTATATTGGGAAAGAGATAATTTTCCTCAAAGGATTAGTAAAATTGAGGGAAATAGGAAATTGTGAAGTTTTAATGAAGGTTTTAAATTGGAATTTGAAGTTAGAAATAAGTAGACGGACACCAAACAGTTCCCCAGCGAGTGTAGCTAAATGTCGAGGGTCGAGGGTGCGGGTAAAAGTCGAGGGTGAGGGTGAGGGTGGGGGTGAGGGAAGAAAGTGTAAAAATTTAAATAAAATATGTAGATTAAAAACAAAAATAAATTCCAATACCGTGGCACCAGTGAAACAGTTTTTGAGGAAATAAAAGAAAATAGAAGAAGAAGAAGAAGAAGAAGAAGAAGAAGAAGAAGAAGAAGAAGAAGAAGAAGAAGAAGAAGAAGAAGAACAAGAACAAGAACAAGAAGAACAAGAAGAACAAGAAGAACAAGAAGAAGAAGAAGAACAAGAAGAAGAAGAAGAAGAACAAGAAGAAAAGAAGAAGAAGAAGAAGAAGAACAAGAAGAAGAACAAGAAGAAGAAGAAGTTTCCAAATTCCTCCCTGTTCTCTCTTCAGATGAACTCAGCGCAACAATGATTCAGTTTGAGAGGAACTCTACTATTTTCCCACGTCGAGATAAGACCGCAAGGGCGCGGTATGTCGACAGCATCTTCACGATGATAAAATGAAGCCCCATTTACACTACAGAAAAAAATGGGTCCGGACCCCCAAAAAAGTTGGTACGGACCAGATGTTTTTGCCGTGTAAACCTTCCCTACCATGTTTGCATGAAATGGATCCGGACTCGCTTTCTCCTGGTTTCGGCCAAAGGCGCCTATGGCCCCAAAACCGAAAAAAAAAAATAAATAACGAGTCCGGACCCCTTTTGCTCTTTGAAAGTGCTGTGTAAACGGTTAAAACAAAATTGTTCCGGACCACTTTTCAATGGGTCCGGACCCATATTTTTCTATAGTGCCCCATTTCGTTTTTTATATTATTATTATGATATTACTACAGCTGAGGAAAATGTCTCGCGCCGGAGGCAGTTAGCTCAGTCGTTTCCTCTCTTGTGTAGCGAGGTTTTCTTGAGGAGGTGAGAAAAATGTCAAACATGTTTGATTATTGGTCTCACGGCCTCGAGAGGCGAATTTCTCACCGAATTTCGCCGCATACGAGAGGAAACAGCTGAGCTAACTGCCTCGCGAGGCATTTCGCTCAGCTGTTTCCTCACGTGTGCCAAAAGTAGGAGGAACTGTACTAAGATAAAACCGCAAGCGAGCAGCATGTCGTCAGCAGATTAACCTGAAAAGTGAAATAACAAGAAAAGGAAACGAAAAAAATAGACCGTAATGTTGTTCATTTGGAGATCCACATTAACGTCAATGTTTAGAAAGTCCTATAGAACCAATACCCAATGTAGGGGTACAAGTTCATCAGTGTAAAAGAAACCTAAGCATCTGTCTTTAAACAATTCAACCTTCGAACTGAATACTTTGTCGCCTGTCGGACGTAAAAAAAACAGCAAGTAACTCCTCAATTCGATCCGGAACGCTCGAACGTTTATTACATGAGCCTCTGGCTCGGGAGAATGGGCAACCACTCCTCACGTTATCGAGCTTAAATAATTGATTTGATTTGATTTGATTTGATTTTGATTGGAGGAAAAATTAATTAAATAATATTTAAAAAAAAAGGAGTGAAACGAAATGGCGTCCAATGTTTCAGGTTTTATCATCGTGAAGATGCTGTCGACATACTGCACGCTTCTTCCATTTTCATTTAGTGCCTCAAAAAATGTTTCACTGGTTCCACGGTATCGGAATTTATTTTTGTTTTCATTCTACATATTTTATTTAATTTTTTTCACTTTCTACCCTCACCCTCGACCCTCACCCTCACCGTCGACTTTTACCCGCGACTCACGACCCTCGACATGTAGCTACACTCTTCCCCAGCACACTGCAGTACCCTAGCTTGTGGGGTGTCAACTGCCTGGTGGTGTTTCAAATCATTTCAGTGTACATCTCAATCCCTTCTTTAACCTCCTTAAAATTCCACTCCAATTCACGTTCAGTCCCCCGTTAAGAGTGTCTCAACAATCACGTGACATCTCAATTCTTTGTCGGCTGGACCTGAGTTCATTTTGACATTTACGCCCGCCACACACGTGAGGAAACAGCTGAGCAAAATGCCTCGCGAGGCAGTTTCCTCAGCCGTTTTCCTCTCCTGTGTGGCGAGATTTTCGTGAGATTTTCGCCTCACGAGGCCGTGAGATCAATATCAAACCATTGATCTCACGGCCTCGCGAGGCGAATTTCTCACCAAAGTTTCGTCGCACACGAGAGGAAACGGCTGAGCAAACTGCTTCAAAAGGCAACACCAGCGCTAGTTGACAGTTGCCATCAAACGTATTAGTTTTAAATGGATGAAATCAGAGAAATGATACACGGAAGTCGCCGGATTGTGAACAAGTATATACTTAACAAAGCCACTTTGACATAACATATCACATTTAAAGTATATATTTGATTTCGGTTCTTCTTTCTAGACAGTGTGGCGTCGTTTTAAAAGACAATGATAGTTAACAATTATTCACCGAAGTGGAGGTAAATATCCACCAGTTTCACCGACACTGAGGTGAATAATTGTTTTAGTATATACCACACAAGCTGAATAATTAGCGGACCAAAACATTACTGTATGTGTGACAATATACCGACAAGCGATCGGAGGTGAATAGTACTTGCTATTCACCTCCGAGTTAACCAATCAGAGCGCGCGAAAAGTACTATTCACTTGTGTGGTACATACTACACCTTTTTCCCTTCATTATCAAGAAATAAATTTTCCTTACTGTTAAAAATTCAGTCATTAAAACGATTGTGTAATCTTTGTTGTAAAATGAAGAAACGTTTTAATTTTTTCGTGTTCAATAACAAATTTTACATAGTGGAGAACATTCATTAATGTCAAAATATAGTTTCAATTTAATGGTAACAACAACCTTTTAAGAGAATAGACAAACATTTCTCGCATCTTAATGTTCTTTAACGAGAAAAGAAATTCATTTATAACAGAGGTACAGTGTACTGTAACAGTAACAGTAGTTAACAAGTTTTTTTTTATCCTCTTTTGTCATATGCTCCCCGTTCAGACATCGCAGTATATAGACCTAAACCACTGAGCACATTTCTGGTTGTTGTTGTGTTCGTATTTCTTTTCCTTACTCTTAAAAGAATTTTTCAACGGTACTCTCATAGAGGAATCCCCTGCCGTCTTGTTTTTCCCGATCAGAAAGCAGTTGCTGAACTGCATGAAATGTTATCCTTTATTGCCGCTTTGAGCGCACTGGCAGCTTGTTCCACTATGTCAAGGAAAGGACTATAGGCTGGAGCATCTTCAGCTCTGTATTGGCTGCTGGATTAACAGCATCACGATGGGCGGGAGCTCCATCGTATGCTCGTTTGGAATACGGTTGCGACACACTCTGTGTTTCATTTCTGTGAAGAAAGCTTGCACATGTACGAATTCGTTTTTAAATTTATGCGCCTCTTAAAATCCAAAGGGAAATTGGTGAGCAACTGCTCAACAAAATGTCTTTCGTAACTGAGATTTTATTCGCACAATCGAACATTAACCCAATGCAAATGACTCTTCATAACCACTAAAGAATGTTGTTTTCGATAAAACGCTTTTTAAATTGTTCTTAATGAATCTTCTACTCGATGCAAAAATCCTTAATGAGTGTGCCACAAATTGAAATGCTTCTATTGTTAGTTAAACTGGTTATTCATTTTCTTTCTTGACCGATCTTTTCGCACTAATGAAAATTTATTTCTTGGTAATGACGGGCAAAAGGTGTAATAAAAGATACTCAGTGGTGCCTTTATTTTCGCTCGGCCGAGTAGCCCTAGGCTGAGTAAGACAATGTTGTCATTTCTTCTGAGCATGCTCAAAATATGTGTGCGTTAATATCTTTTGTACTGAGGCTGGGCATAGTTAATAGAGGGAGATGGTTAGGAAACCCGGCAGACATCAAAGGAGCAAAACAAAGAGGCCAAGATTTATGTTGGAAGGCCCATGACCGTGCACATTTCTTTGTTTTGCACTCATTTACTATGCATGAATTACGTAATCGAAATGTTTTTATTGGCTAGTTGCATGAGCACGCGGTAACCACCTACTCGGTTATTGTGCACGGTCAACCCCCAAAATAGCAAACAAAAACATATAACAAAGAACTTTGCTAGGTTTCATAACCATTTCCCTCTATGAACTATGGACTGGGCGAAAACATCTGAAGGCGGGATTTAACTTAAACATCGTTTTTTAGCCGTTAACATGGATTCAACCTTGATATTGATCTCGTTCGCGTTTCAAGCAATTAAAAATCCCTAGGCTCATCTCACAAAGCTATGTTGTGGGATATTTTGTGAATGTTTTGGTAGTTTTATGTATATTGGGAAAGACATAGCTTTTCTCAAAGGATTAGTTAAATTGAGGGAAATAGGAAATTGTGAAGTTTTAATGAAGGTTTAAAATTGGGATTTGAAGTTAGAAATTAGTAGACGGACACCAAACAGTTCCCCAGCACACTGCAGTACCCTTGTGGGGTGTCAACATGTTTGGTGGTGTTTCAAAACATTTCAGTATACATTTCAATCCCTTCTTTAACCTCCTTAAAATTCCACTCCAATTCACGTTACGTCCCCCCTTAAGAGTGTCTCAATAATAATAATAATAATAATAATAATAATAATAATAATAATAATAATAAATCTTTTTATATAGCGCCTATATCACTAGCTGTTCTAGGCGCTTTACAACACTGGCCAGGGGACTTTTGCCAGACTGCTTATAACGCAGTTTACAATTAATGAAGTTGAGTTCTGAGTGCCTCCGTAATATCAATATAAAATTAAGACAGACACTAGGGGTGGTCACTGCCAGAGTTTTGTTACGTCCCTAGTGGTTCTTTTACGTCCCACAGAATCAGAGAATTATGAAGAGTTGTGAGACGGGGCCTACGGTTTATCGTCCTTATCCGAGAAGACTAGAAAGTCTAACCGTATGTAGATGTCATTACAAAGGCAGCACTTTCTCCTCAATTAATTAAAGACCCTGAATGTTGGTCCGGCCGGGGTTTGAACCCGCGACCTCCCGCAAGATGGTCCGGTGCTCTACCACTGAGCTAACCGGTCGGCGGTGAATAATCACGTGACATCTCAATTCTTTGTCGGCTGGACCTGAGTTCATTTTGACATTTACGCCCGCCGCACACGTGAGGAAACAGCTGAGCAAAATGCCTCGCGAGGCAGTTTGCTCATTCGTTTCCTCTCATGTGCGGCGAGGTTTTCGTGAGATTTAAATAGGGAGCTTAAGCAACGACGACGATGGCAACGAAAACGTTATTTCGAAATATAACTTCTCGTTTTTGTAACTCTTTCGCGATTATTCCAAATTGCTGAACTTAAAAAATGCTGGCGAACTGTTCAGGGACTAAATTGCTATGAACGACGTAAAAGTTAGGAAATAGAAAGAAAAACTTGCCGTCACGCGTTCACGTTCTTGAGAAAACATAAAATTTGGTTATTTCACGTTATTGTTTTGCTGAGGACGGCGAAAAAATTGTCGTCGTCCTCGCTGCTTAAGCTCCCTTTTCGCCTCGCGAGGCCGTGAGATCAATATCCCCCGGGGGGTACTCCCTTAATTGGGCTATGTAGGTATGTGCGGCCCCAAAAGGTATGGTTTTTAGCCGTTTTTGTCTGAAATAGGGTATCGATTTTGACAATTTCTGTCTGAAATAGGGTATGGATCGTGCATTCTAGTCTTGAACTGGGTATGTTTCTTGAAAGAAGCTAGATGTTCGTCATTAGGCGATTAGAACATCAACAAAAGCCCCTTTTTTTGTCTTTTAATTGTGTTTACGCCAACCGTGTACGTGAAATAGGTCTGAAATAGGGTATCGAATTTTTGATCAGGTCTGAAATAGGGTAGGGAAAATCGCATATTTTGGTCTGAAATAGGGTAAGGGTTTGAGGAAGAGGGCCGCACACCCCCACCCAATTTTTCTGGAAGTACTCCCCCCGGGTCAATATCAAACCACATATCTCGCGGCCTCGCGAGGCGAATTTCTCACCAAAGTTTCGCCGCAGCAGACCAGAGGAAACGGCTGAGCACACTGTTTCAAAAGGCAATACCAGCGCCAGTTGACAGTTGCCATCAAACGTATTACTTTTAATTGGACGAAAACAGAGAAATGATACACGGACGTCGCCGGATTGTGAACAAGTATATACTTAACAAAGCCACTTTGACACATAAAATATCACATTTAAAGTATATATTTGATTTCGGTTCTTCTTTCTAGACAGTGTGTGGCGTCGTTTTTAAAAGACAATGATAGTAAAAGATATTCAGTAGTGCCTTTATTTTCGCCCGACTTTTTCCCTAATATTTTGCACCATGTAATTAAACATTTCTTCCTGTTTTGAGTATATAGTGGAGTGAAGTGCGGCATATATTGTTCGACAACAAAGGAATAGTCAATCAACTTTCCCCCACAGAAAAGCCTCTATTATACGCATTTCGTGAACTAAGGTTTGTTGCCATCAACTAACTACTTGTTTATTTCTTTTCAAACAAAAGCGTATTTGATTAAAAAAAAAAAAGTAACGTTGCAGAGCGGATTAAGTAGCCGAGAGAACTAATAGCATCACCAAATTTTAAGAAATTTCCCTACTGATAGTGCTGAAAAATTTCCAAACCGTATTCAGGTCAAAAAATTTGCTTTACGTCTGTTCAAAGATGATGGTACAGACCGGTGGACCATTTTAAGGGAAGTTTGTGTGATCGAACTTTGATTTTCTAAATCATAGTAAATGGACCTTCATTTTTATTGAAGTAGTTTCTTAATTAAGTATTTTTAATTTCCCTTGTACAGCCGCCTTGTAAATAAGTTCGAGTGTTTAAGAGTTTACTTCCATTTCCTGTCTGTATTAAAATAAACAATTTAATGGCAGTTTCGTTTCTCTTAATAAGATAGTACAAGTGTCACACTATCAAACAAAAACATAGCTTCAAACTGTGAGGTATAAATACACAAGAACATTAATGCCAGGGTAAACTGATGAAGATTAACCTTTCACAAAACAATAATTATACAATACATTTCTTGTAATAAATTCTTGAAACAGCTAAGGTCCAAAATAAAGTCTTTAAGGTTTTTATTCACAGAATTCTTTCAAGTGTACCTGAAGTATGACGTCACTTCTCAAGTGCCAATGAAAAAAGATTTGCGTTTGACGTTAGGAAATGGTATAGGATAGAATATCCCTTTTTACTCGCGTGTATAAAGGAACAAGTGATTGGAAACCAGGCTGCAGTAGAACAGCTTGGCCCTTTGTCCTGTATACAGTGTTGGTTTTAGCGTCATTTGCTCTGTATCTGAGCGCAACATGTTTAAAACTCTGTTCTTCGTTTTGCTGATCGCGTTCCACGCATTTGCGTGGGCTTTACAGGTAGTATAGAACAGTTGCTTTAAAGTTTTTATCTCAATTTCGCGTTAATTACTAGTGAACCACATTTAGCTATGGATTTTTGTCTTACCTCACCACAAAATCGTAACCTGAACAATCAAACCAGTCTACCAAAACCTGAAATCAATTATTTAGTTTCCTTTGCATTTAAAAAATGATTATCCTTTGTAAATGAAAAATATTTTTTTCTGCCAGAAAAAAAGACAGTCGGGTAATTTAAAGAACTGAAAAAAAATCGTTTTACCATGACTGGAATATTTTCCAAAGCAAGTGACACAAAAAAAGCATTTGACATCAAGAATAATCTAAACAAAGGCATTTAGCTTGACCGCTGTAGACTTCGCCAGATAACGATGACCGCGCTCTTTAGACGAAAGATCTGGGGCTGAGGAAGTAAATGAACGCGCGTTTGAGGCTCGAGAGTAAAAATTCGCGTTTTCTGCGCCTCAACCTTCGTGTGTTTCGTGTTTTTACGTTTCCTCTGGTTTCGCAGTGCACGATAGCGATTTAAAAGCGAAAGACGACTGGTTTGCATACACGGCAGATAACCATAAAGACATGAAGATGCCTTGCGGGTGTGATAGTACAAAGTGCAACGCCAGTGCTCTTGAATAGTACAGTCAAACCTCGATTCTCCGGACCTCGATTATCCGGACTTGCTTAGCTGGTCCCAGTTTTACTTTACTATTAATTAGCCATGTTTAAGATCCGTAGTAAAACTTCTTTCCCTTCAATTAAGTAATGAACTCTCCTGTTCAAACTGAATTTGTTTCGCCTCAAAACACAAATCTGTACACGTTTTGAGCTCACGTGCACCATACGAATGCAATACATTTCACTGAGCTCTCAAATGAAATGTTCTTCGTTGCTTAGTGAAATTTCACGCTCCATTTGTTCAGTCATTCAGTTTCATTAATATTCATATTCAGTTACTCGCATGATTGGTCACAAAGATGTATTAATCCCTGTCAACCCTCATTGTCAAGCCCGCAATCGCAACGAAAACAATTCTAAACCTAGAAAAAATGGCAGAAATCGCATGAATCACCCTATTGCCTGACACAAACCTTACGTTATTAAAAAGTGAATGAAATGAAAGTCGAACACAGCGTAAAATTGGTTCTCGTGAACTGTATTGTTTTCATGCCTGAATGCGCTTTTTTGAATTAGGCCCGTTTCAAATATCGTACTACTGCCGTGCTTAGCTGAGTTAGCTGGCTCGACTGTTGCAAGACTGCTACGACTTTGTTCAGGGGCACCCAACGACAAGTTTCGGTTGATACCTGTTCGGTGGAGGGTAGTTCGCCTTAGGTTTTCGGCGTTGATTAAAGAATGCACTCTAATTTTCATAATGTGGAAATCATAGCCCCTGAGGTTCTCGGAAAGGTCGTTATTACTGTTTTTGCCAGTCAAAAACGTCAGCTAGAATTTTCGAAATTTCCCTTGAAAGCTAACTTCAGCTGGCATTTTCTCAAAGGGAGATTTTGTTCCCTAACATTTTCGGGAAGTTAAAATTTCAGCTAAGGAAATCCGAACATACGAAATTCTTCTAGCTAATGAAAACATTACTTTTTAAAACCATACTTCACACATCATAAGGTACTTAAAAATGCCTACAGCTTTTGGCTGATTTGGCTCGTTGGGTGCCCTGTTGGTTTCAGACGTTGAATTTAATTCCGTGGAATAAAAAGCTGTTGGCCAATCTCTAACTCAGAGTCGTCGGGTGCCGCAATTAAAACACTGACCAGAAGTTGTACGAGACAAATTCAAAATGTTAATCCGGCTGAATTGAGTTCGACACGGCAGTAACACGTCGTGTTACAGCCGTGTTGCACGGCAAGCCTTGACGTGCTACACGGCAGTAGCACGACTTGGTTTCAAACGTCGTGCTTAAGTCGAATTTAATTCGATTAATTGAGTTCGACACGGCAGTAGCGCGACGTTTGAAACGGGCCTTAGTCCGTTCAATAGCACTCTTTGTTCCCAAGTAACGGCTCGAAATTTAAATATCGAGACAAGAAGTGCACTATCTTGCATTATTAAATACTTTTCTAATGGTGGGAATTTGTGATGTGTTAAACAGGACTGGAGTCCAGAATCTTTCCATATGCAACGCCCCCAGTAGCAAAGCTAATAAGCCATATCTCGGGCCATATGAATGCTTGTCAGGCTTTGTTAGTTACGAATTCGTTTCATAACAGTAGGCGGTGAAATAACTGAATTTGTGAGCTGCGGGTGAAATATACTCGTTTAAGACCCTCGCACTGGAGTGGCATTGTAAAGAAAGCAGGAAATTTTCAACTTGTCAGCCTCGTACTGGACTCGAACCCAGACTAATTAAGCAAGCAATTGCAAACTGGAACTGGCGGTTGTTAGTTCGTGCTATACCACTGGATCAGTCGAGATACCCTTTTCCCGTTAGTTTTGTTTCGATATCATATTTTGCATTTACACTGCAGACGTACCTTAGATATCTTTCTCAGGGATTGTAGCACCTCAATGGCGGACAGATATCTCCGGAAAGTTGTATCACTTTTCGATTATTTGTTTTCAAGTTGCTTATGTTCTTGATATCTTTGACTGCTGTTTGCTATGAAAACATTTATCAATGCCGTTGTATCTAGGCCCGCAACAATTTAAAAAAAAACTAATTTACATGACAAATGGCAGAGGGCATCGGGTAACAATAAGCACGTGGCAGAATAATATCAGCAAAACAAAGACAAATCAAACAACTAGCCAACTGCTCCCCCGTATTTGGACGAACCTGTCCACCTCATCCAGTTCTTATTTGTGAGAAAGAGCAGAAATTCACCCGGCAAATTTTTCCCACGTAATGGCGAGCCTCGTTACCATTCTGGACCATTGCTAATTTTCTATTGCGAATGACCATCAACCCGGGAGGATCTGGGGAGGAGAATGTACTGTTATCAGATCCTCAGCTACTTATATCTTCTTTGCAGTGGAATGGCAATTTCTATAACAAGTTCTTGGACCATTAATTGTTTGTGTATTTTTCAGCTATAAAATATCTAAAACATAAAATCTTTAGCCATCTTTAGACACCAAAAGAGAGCAAAGCTATTCGATATTTCACTTTCCATTCAAACAGGACCCAAGTGTAACTTCACGTCAGTACTTCAGGTATAAGGGGTTCCGATCCTGTTGTTTGAAACGCGTTATTTTTAGGCCTAACACAGCTGCGTACATAGCTGCGTAAGTCACTGCAAAGCGCCGAAGATAATGTTAGCCGTCCTATTAAAAACAATTATCGCCTAAAAACATTCCCAGTGAGGAAATCGAGACCGTCATCTAATTTTATTAAGTTCTTATTGTATTTTAACTCGTTAATTCAGTTCGTACTGCAAGAGAGTTCAATAAACTGTTGTTGTTGTTATTATTATTATTATTATTATTATTATTATTATTATTAAGTACCACATAAACAATAGTCCTAACAAAGTTCTTAATTTGCAGAATCCTTGGTTCAATGACATCGACGAATTGAAATTTTTGATAGAGAGGCAAACGAAGGAGAAAAAGGAAGTGGACTATAACAATGTAAGTGCGGATGTGCGGGTTTAATCGATTCAATAAAATATTGGATGGCTCGCAACAATTTAATTTTTTTCGCAATGTGTGCAGGATTCACCAGGCGTCCTGAGAGATGATTACGTCACCTCAGTTGTATCTCAGTATGAATCAATGGTTTGTGGAGTCGCTTCACATTCTAACGGCACCAATACTGCTGCTTGTAAGTTAAGTCTCACATTTGTCTGTTTTTCGGTCTAATTTTTAGTGAACCAGTTATTCCATCAGAAGGGGTCTAGCGTTTTAAGAATTTGTAAATTCAAAGAAAAATGTGTTACCGAAGCGGTTTTAAGGCCTGAGAGCAGGTTCATTAGTGAACTGAGAGCGATCTTCGTTTGACCCTGAAATGGTCACGTGCGAACAGAACCGCAACTTAAGCCACGTCTACACGAGCAATTTTTATGTGACAACGTTTATGCGACAATTTTTATTTGCTCTTGCAGACGAGGGAAATTGGCCAATTTTTATGTGACAAATATATTTGCTGAGAAGCTGGCGTGTTAGCTTTTATGTGACAAATAAAAGTTGTCACATACGAAAATTGCTCGTGTAGACGACTCGTCACATAAAATGTGGCAAATATTGCGACGGCATTGGGGGTCCCCTAATGTCCCTCGCCTTGTTTCTGCGTATCTCTGCTGTCCAGAGTCATTACCGGCGCACTAAACTTTGAACCATTGACAAATATTTGCTGTACCATTTACATGGTCAAATATATTTGTCACATAAAAATTGTCACATAAAAATTGCTCGTGTAGACAAGGCTTTTCAAAAAAATTACTGGCAAATAGCAATTTGATTGGTTCAGAGAACAGGCTGCATCTGGACGGGAGTATTTTCTAGAAATCAATCAACATTTCGCTTTGACGTCACTCTGTTAAGAGCAATACGATTGGACAATCGAAGAGCCCCTGTTCTATGGCGCGTTAAACTGCCCTGCTGTTTCAAACTAATGGCGAATGAAAAAAACCGCAAACACTTGTGGAAGGCGTTTTCAAGATGAAATGAAACATCGGTCTGTAATTGGTCACAAAGTTGACACGGAAACACAATTTGGCACATAAGAAGTTCTCGACGTTCTCAGTAAACATTTCCAAGTATAAAAGACTTTCTTATACATCACGTGGCATGTCACGAGCCGAACATTTCTGAAAAGTGAGTAGCGCCTGTAAGAAGCGCCTGGAATGAAGAATCGAGATCTTGACTCACTATAAATGCTCTAGACTACGACCAGTTCCCCTTTCGCCGCTTAGTTCGGCGCACCGATTCTGTTTTAGCCTCACGCTCGACGAACTAAGCGGCGAAAGAGGGACTGCTTGTAGTCTATAAAGGCTCAGAATCCTACAAATAACACTACAATTTTTCGCAAGAATAGCGGATAGAAGCCGATCTAGGCATTGGAGGTGGTCTTAGAAGTTTGGGATGTTTTACCCCGCTTCCCCCTTTCTTGCTTTACTTAGTTCTGTGATCGCAATTGGCTGGGAGGGGGTTGGGAGGGGAGGGGAGGGGAGGGTTGTCTGTGCCTGATAGTAGGAACTGTAAATAAATCCATGCTGTTCTGCAGGGAATTCGTCGGCTGCAATCGAAATTTGGCAAACCGTGTATTCTGATGATTCATTGCAAGGAGAATGCAACCCATACCCCACTGTTGTCAAGCTTCATAAGGATCCTGGAGTCCAGGTGATCCCAGACTTCACAATGCTACACAGGTGTGTTGGAGGCTGTCCATTTACACAGCTGGTGCGAAATTGTACGGTCACGAGTCAGCATGAGGTTGATGTAGTTGTTATAGTGATGACTGCTGGGTACACAGAGCTGAAAACAATTAGAGTCTACAATCACACTGCTTGCGCCTGTGACTGCATGGTACGGAGATCTGATTGCGATGAAACGATCCACGACTATGACCCAAAAACCTGCAGCTGTGAGTGTAAACAAAACGGAAGTAGCTGCAATCCAACCAAACAAATATGGAACAGCCAAACATGCCAGTGTGAATGCATCGCACCACTGATCTGCGACAGCAATAAAAACAGTGTGTGGAACGACAAAACGTGCGAGTGTGACTGCACACAAAGAGTAAAGACCCGGTGCCAGCGAAAAAAGAAAGCGCTAAACAACGCTTCGTGCGAATGCGAGTGTCCCAAGCCTTTACCAGTTTGCTCCAAAGGCAAATCATTCCTAAAACACAACTGCACCTGTGTGTAGGACCCTTCGGGGAAACTTCATAAAGCCTTATTAAAATAGATCATAGTCCCGGTGAAGGGTTATAGACTTAAAGGCCAACTGAAACAAGAAGATGTACTATTTGTAATCAGTGACAACTGTATAAGGGTGAAAATACATTATTATGTTTTGCTTGGATCCGGAATGTGTGTTGTTTTGATCAATATAATTTTGATGGTTTCATTCGATTGATCGCTCGATAAACTAATGAATTTTGATTTCGATCAGCAGTTACTAGTACATTTAAACGACAATCAGTCATTTAATTACAATTATTGGATGACATTGAGCGTGATAGCGAGAGGCCATGATAACTTCTCGTTATTATGCGAAAACCGAATTCAGAAATTGTTTTATTATGCATAAACTTGAGCGTTTGTAAAAACAAGAGCGCCTACAAGAAACTCAACTTGCTACGCCAGCTTGTAACCAACTTTATTTGTAAGCTTACAAGCTAAAACTTGCAGTGCAATCCAAATGTTTCCAGCAAAAATTAATTTACTGAGGTAAGCAGGCAGATTTCCTGTGATGTTGAATGCACAGTGATATCACAAAAAGACGATGAAACTATATTAACCAACCTAAGAGAACAGAGTTTTTTCCAAGTTACCTGGCTAAATGGGTTCTTGAATACGTCCATACTTTCTTAGCGGCAAAAGGTGGTAACGATCTTTCTCACCGCAGCCCTTAATGTCCACAACGTCTTGATATAGGCCGGATACTCTGCCTTAAAAACGATGCAATCTTTCCCCCTGAGGTTTACAAACGGGCGGGTTGTAATTTTACGCTGGATCCCGTGTTTTGTCTGTGAATTCATCACCCGTCCTGAACCTGCGTTCATCCACCGGACGTTACGCCGCTTTCGTAGCGTAGCGCCCGGGGGAGAAACCACTGCTTGCAGGGTTCGTCCCGTCCCAACTATCTGCCCCTGGGTTTTCGAGGATGCTGTGCATGCTGCTCGATTTCAAAAATGGATTCCCAGCTCTACACGAATCAAATTTAACTTCATAAACCCCTATAATCACTCTCATAAACACTGGTGACTCTGCAACTGCTGATCACTTCCCAACTGTAAGTGGATACAATAAGCATCATTTATAAGCATTTAGGAAATACATCCATGGAGGTACAACAAGACACGAAGTCCTTTATAAAGGTCGACCGCCAGTGGTCAGAGAGCGAAACCGAACGCGGAATAGGACAGACACTAGGGATGGCCGCAGCCACAGTTTTGTTACGTCCCTAGTCAGGGGCACCCAACGACAAGTTTCGGTAGATATCTGTTCGGTGGAGGGTAATTCGCCTTGAGATTTCGGCGTCGATTAAAGAGTGGACTCGGATTTTCGTGACTAAAACGTGGCCTAAAAGATTCGCAATTGGGAAATCATAGCCCCTGAGGTTTTCGGAAAGGTCGTAACTGCTGTTTTTGGCAACCAAAAACGTCAGCTAGCATTTTCGGCAAGAAAATAGTTCCCTAGAAAGTTCGTGGAAAGTTCATTTCAGCTTGCATTTTCTCAAAGGAAGATTTTGTTCCCTAACATTTTCGGGTAATTGAAATTTCAGCTAGGGAATCCGAACAGATGAATTTCTTCTAGCTAATGAAAACATCACTTTAAACAGACTTCAAACACTATAAGGCACTTAAAAATGCCTTTCTACAGCTTCTGGTTGATTTGGCTCGTTGGGTGCCCCTGCCTAGTGCTTCTTTTACGTTCCACCGAGTCAGATGGGAGGGAACCTACGTTTCATCGTCCTTACCCGAGAAGACTAGAAAGTCTTCTTTCTAGAGATGTCATTACAAATTAAGGCAGCACTCTCTCCTCAATTATTTAAAGACTTTGAGTGTTGTTCCGGCCGGAGTTTGAACCCGCAAACTCCCGCACGGTAGTCCAGTGCTCTACCACTGACCTAACCGGTCGGCGGTTGAAAAATCAAAATGAAAAAAAAATACAGCCTGACAAATAAAAATGAAACAGAAACGAAAGCCCAAATTACCTCGCATGAAAGGATCTTCACTAACAATGTACAGTATGCGTTGGAAAACCCTTTCGTGAGGTAAGTTTCAGTCATAAAGTTGTGTATCCTGTGTACAGCTGCCCCCAGACCAAAAGCTAGAAAGAAATCAATCAATCGCTAAGCCTGTTTTAAGTCATTCGGTATTCAAGGGGTTAAACCGACGTCGTTTCACCACAGTGTTTTTGAAGATGTGCAGATATGCCAGTGGAAAAAAAATCCAATTTCCCCTTATAATCACGTATTAGTTTGCTGAATCGCTGTCAGAAAAAAATGTTCCTTTGATTTACGTCACGAGAATTAGTCTTCCTGTTTCTTGATTTGCCGGAATATTGATATTAAACGTTTTTAGGAGAGACCGGGCGATCCGTTCGTGGATCATGCACACGTAGCGCACCCATTTTCCGCATGCGTGCCTTCAAACGACGCGCGATCGCTTTTGTGTCTGCGAAGCACGAACAAAAAGGTCAAAAAGTGTGCTAAAGGGACCGAAAAACTACCAAGACCGTTAAAATGCACGTGACATCTTAATGCTCCTAAGAACCACTTGAATACGGTATCGGACCGAACCAAATTAGAACGTGCTCGACAAAATTACGGTACTTAACTATTTTCAGTTCATTTAACTTTGAAGTAAGGTCACCAACTGTGAGCAATATTGGGATGCACGCTTTTTTGAGGCTTGCATGGTCTGATAAACTTCACACAAGCGAGCCGCGCGCCCAAAAGTATTTTTTTTTTCTGTTTTCTTGAACAAACAACTCTCTTACTATCTTTGTCTTGATCTGTCTTTGGATCGCGAAATCAAAGGAAAAGTAAAGAGTGTATTGTTTTTCGGTATTTAAGAATCTCTATGAAAACTGGTATTGAAAAGCAGGGAAATGTTCTTACCTTTAACGTCAACCGGATCCGAGTTTTGCGTCCTAACAACGTAGACATTTTCACGGATCGCTGATTTGCGCTTTCGATTTGCATAAAGCTTCGCACTGTATTTATTCTCTGACAGATCTCAACACAACGAGTTGACGCTACCATCACCAAAATGTTGCTTACAGTACTACTGTCATCTCTTCTTCTGGTTCGGGTTCCGTGCGCAGAGAGTAAGGTAAGATACACTGATAAACACAACTAACCGCTTTGAGAAATACTGCAAAGATACTGTAGATAATAAAAATTGTTGAGCCAGCGTTGATCTGCCGTGACTAGCCATCTCAAGTAGAGCGACAACAACACTCATATGGTATAAACGAGCTGAGAAGAATTTGAAAAGGATCGTTTACAACTCATAACGGACAAATCGAACTTTGAATCTTTGGGCGCGCAAATTTTCACCCGTCTCAAACAGCACCACGAGGGTATAAAATTGTTTTTAAGATAGATAGATAGATACTTAATTATGCACAGGATTCATAAAGTTTACACTTAATATTTCCAATGAAGCTGTGCTATGAAAGTTAATCTATACAATCAGAAATAAGATAAATTAGTAATACTAATAAAAAGGAATCTAAGGTAATCTATAAAATAAAATTGTTAACTTAAAAATAGTAGTGCTAAATTACAAATTCTAAATATTAATTACAAATACTAATTTAGAACATATTGTATTCCAAAAATCTACACGCGTCGGACCAGTAATTGTTTGAAAATGCTGTAGTAATGACACTGTTCACTTCGGTTTACAGCGAAGAATGGAGAGATTCAGTATTTGAGAAAGTTTTCATCCCACGATTTTGGCACCAAGATTTTTTTGTCACCTTAAATGTTTAAAGTGGCAAATAACTGCTGGTGAGGGAGCGACGTTTGGAGCTCTAAGTCGAATCAATGTTCGAGAAAATTATGTCGCAATATATGATAATAATTACAAAAATTAAATATGTGACTGATCATCGCAGTTGTGAACACTACTCAAGCACTAGTGAAAGTGGAGTTCGAATCCCGTACAAGCCTGAATTTTTTATTTCAGGCTTTATTTTCACTACTGCTTGAGTAGTGTTCACAACTGCGATGATCAGTCACATGTTTAATCATTAATCCGCAGTTCAAATATATGATTTTCATATATTCATTCTCATAATTACAATGTTTTGGAATATTCATCTGTGCCCCAAGGTCTGACTTAACAGAGCTTGACAGCATACATAAAGATATTCAAGTTCACGCGCACTACAAATTTCTTTTCTTTTAAAAAATCACAAACCCAAACATGCGCAAGGTCAATGAGTTTATTTATAAAACAAATCAAAAAAGATAAAGAAAGAACTTGAACAAGAACTGTATTTAGTTTCGATTTCTGATTCTAATGTACTTCCAGGGTTTGTTTTTCTAAAAAAATATATATTTATCTTCGAGACCTTTTCGCTTTTTCAATAAAGCAATTTGGGTTTTCTTGCTCATATTGATCGAAAAATTGCGGAAAAACGTATCGTCACGCAAATGTGGCTGATGGAAAAACAAGTGGATAAAATTTGTTCTTGCTGCTGCTTTCCAGTCCGTAAAATATTCAGTCTTAAAAACCAACAACTTCGGGTGAAGTACTCAATGAAGCATTCTTTGCCAAGTTTGTTTTTAAAATACGTGCACACGGATTTACGCATGGACAAAATTTCTCTTTCTTGAGTTTGTTTTTATGCTTTTCCGAGAGGGAAAAGTGGCAAATACGAAATACGTGCACGCGGATTTATCCACGAGCGCCCACAAGAAACTCAACTTGCTACGCCAACTTGTAACCAACTTTATTTGTAAGCTTACAACCTAAAACTTGCAGCGCAATCCAAATGTTTCCAGCAAAAATTAATTTACTGAGGCAGGAGCCCATCAGTAATAGGCTCCTGACTGAGGTAAGCAGGCAGATTTCCTATGATGTTGAATGCACAGTGATATTAGAAAAAGACGATGAAACTATATTAACCCGCCTAAGAGAACAGAGTTTTTTTCCAAGTTACCTGGCTAAATGGGTTCTTGAATACGTCCACACTTTCTTAGCGGCAAAAGGTGTTTTTGACTTGTCCCACAATTAGTAACGATCTTTCTCACCGCAGCCCTTAATGTCCACAACGTCTTGATATAGGCCGGATACTCTGCCTTAAAAACGATGCAATCTTTCCTCCCTGAGGTTTACAAACGGGCGGGTTGTAAATTTACGCTGGATCCCGTGTTTTGTCTGTGAATTCTTCACCCGTGCTGAACCTGCGAGCAGTGGTTCATCCACCGGACGTTATGCCGCTTTCGTAGCGTAGCGCCCGGAGGAGAAGCCACTGCTTGCAGGGTTCTTCCCGTCCCAACTATCTGCCCCTGGGTTTTCGAGGATGCTGTGCATGCTGCTCGATTTCAGTCAAAAATGGATTCCCAGCTCTACACGCATCAAATTTAACTTCATAAACCCCTATAATCACTCTCATAAACACTGGTGACTCTACAACTGCTGATCACTTCCCAACTAAGTGGATACAATAAGCATAATTTATAAGCATTTAGAAAATACATCCATGGAAGTGCAACAAGACAACAAGACACGAAGTCCTTTACAAAGGTCGACCTCCAGTGGTCAGAGAGCGAAACCGGACGCGGAATAGGACAGACACTAGGGGTGGCCGCAGCCAGAGTTTTGTTACGTCCCTAGTGGTTCTTTTAAGTCCCACCGAGTCAGATGGGAGGGAACCTACGTTTTATCGTCCTTACCCGAGAAGACTAGAAAGTCTTCTTTCCAGAGATGTCATTACAAATTAAGGCAGCACTTTCTCTAGCCTCCTTCGCAGACGTCTTTGGACTCGTCACGCGTTCCTTGCCAGGAACTCGTGACGAGCCCAAAGACGTCTGCGAAGGACTTTAGGTGTTGTTCCGGCCGGAGTTTGAACCCGCAAACTCCCGCACGGTAGTCCAGTGCTCTACCACTGACCTAACCGGTCGGCGGTTGAAAAATCAAAATGAAAAAAAAAAACAGCCTGAAAAATAAAAATGAAACAGAAACGAAAACCCAAATTACCTCGCATGAAAGGATCTTCACTAACAACGTACAGTATGCGTTGGAAAACCCTTTCATGAGGTAAGTTTCAGTCATAAAGTTGTGTATCCTGTGTGCAGCTGCCCCCAGACCAAAAGCTAGAAAGAAATCAGTCAATCGCTAAGCCTGTTTTAAGTCATTCGGTATTCAAGGGGTTAAACCGACGTCGTTTCACACCACAGTGTTTTTGAAGACCCTTATAATCACGTATTAGTTTGCTGAATCGCTGGCAGAAAAAATGTTCCTTTGATTTACGTCACGAGAATTAGTCTTCCTGTTTCTTGATTTGCCGGAATATTGATATTAAACGTTTTTCGGAGAGGCTGAGCGATCCGTTCGTGGATCATGCACACGTAGCGCACCCATTTTCCGCATGCGCGCCTTCAAACGACCCGCGATCGCTTTTGTGTTTGCGAAGCACGAACAAAAAGGTCAAAAAGTGTGCTAAAGGAACCGAAAAACTACCAAGACCGTTAAAATGCACATGGCATCTTAATGCTCCTAAGAACCACTGTCTTGAATACGGTATATCGGACCGAACCAAATTAGAACGCGCTCGACAAAATTACGGTACTTAACTATTTTCAGTTCATTTAACTTTGAAGTAAGATCACCAACTGTGAGCAATATTGGGATGCATACTTTTTTGAGGTTTGCATGGTCTGATAAACTTCACACAAGCGAGCCGCGCGCCCAAAAGTTTTTTTTTTCTGTTTTCTTGAACAAACAACTCTCCAACTATCTTTGTCTTTGGATCGCGAAATCAAAGGAAAAGTAAAGAGTGTTTGTTTTTCTGTATTCAAGAATCTCTATGAAAACTGGTATTGAAAAGCAGGGAAATGTTCTTACCTTTAACGTCAACCGGATCCGAGTAAAAAGGAATCTAAGGTAATCTAGAAAATAAAATTGTTAACTTAAAAATATTCGAATAAGATTAGATTTAGTTAAACATCTTATAATAAAAATAAGCGAAAGAAGTTTTACACAACGTTTCGATGACTCCATGCACGGTATATATTATGTTGCAAATTTTATTCTCTGTTCACTTGAAAATGATGACATGGAGTCATCGAAACGTTGTGTTAAAGTAGTGCTAAATTACAAATTCTAAATATTAATTACAAATACTAATTTAGAACATATTGTATTCCAAAAATCTACACGCGTCGGACCAGTAATTGTTTGAAAATGCTGTAGTAATGACACTGTTCACTTCGGTTTACAGCGAAGAATGGAGAGATTCAGTATTTGAGAAAGTTTTCATCCCACGATTTTGGCACCAAGATTTTTTCGTCACCTTAGGCCCAGTTCAAACGTCGAACTTCTCATGTACCGAATCTAATGCAAATGAGAAAAATCTATTGTTTTCGCTCATTTGCATTAGATTCCGCACATGAGAAGTTCGACGTTTGAACCGGGCCTTAAATGTTTAAAGTGGCAAATAACTGCTGGTGAGGGAGCGACGTTTGGAGCTCTAAGTCGAATCAGTGTTCGAGAAAATTATGTCGCAATATATGATAATAATTACAAAAATTAAATATGTGACTGATCATCGCAGTTGTGAACACTACTCAAGCACTAGTGAAAGTGGAGTTCGAATCCCGTACAAGCCTGAATTTTTTATTTCAGGCTTTATTTTCACTACTGCTTGAGTAGTGTTCACAACTGCGATGATCAGTCACTTGTTTAATCATTAATCCGCAGTTCAAATATATGATTTTCATATATTCATTCTCATAATTACAAAAATGCCATTTAATTTTAAATGTTTTGGAATATTCATCTGTGCCCCAAGGTCTGACTTGACAGAGCTTGACAGCATACATAAAGATATTCAAGTTCACGCGCACTACAAATTTCTTTTCTTTAAAAAATCACAAACCCAGACATGCGAAAGCTCAATGAGTTTATTTATAAAACAAATAAAAAAGATAAAGAACTTGAACAAGAACTGTATTTAGTTTCGATTTCTGATTCTAATGTACTTCCAGGGTTTGTTTTTCTAAAAAAATATATATTTATCTTCGAGACCTTTTCGCTTTTTCAATAAAGCAATTTGGGTTTTCTTGCTCATATTGATCGAAAAAATGCGGGAAAACGTATCGTCACGCAAATGGGGCTGATGGAAAAACAAGTGGATAAAATTTGTTGCTGCTGCTACTTTCCAGTGCGTAAAATATTCAGTCTTAAAAACCAACAACTTCGGGTGAAGTACTCAATGAAGCATTCTTTGCCAAGTTTGTTTTTAAAATACGTGCACGCGGATTTACGCATGGACAAAATTTCTCTTTCCTGAGTTTGTTTTTATGCTTTACCGAGAGGGAAAAGTGGCAAATACGAGATACGTGCGCGCGGATTTATCCATGAACAAAATTTCTCGGAATGTTAAAAGGAAGTCAACAAAGAGATTTATGCATATATTTTCCGTTTTATACCCGTTTGATGTCAGTGCTTTCAAGGCACCCGGCTCTTAGGTATTATAAATAGCGCTGTTAGGTATGGCAAGCCGTTGCTGCCAAAAGCCTATCGAGTTGTAAATCCTGGTCCAAATGTCTTTCAATATCATCGAGTTAGAAAAGTTACATGGTCAGTTTTGGAATTGCATGGTCGAGTTCTGGAGAACCATGGTTGAGTTGCATTTTGAAAGTTTGAGTTCTCACTAGCGAGTTTTTATATTCTCGCTAGCGAGGTTTCAATTTCTCGCTAGCGAGTTTTCAATTTCTCGCTAGCGAGTTTTTCTCAATCGTGCGCAAGCGGAATATGCGGACGGATGTTCTAGACGGTGGAGGAAACTTTAGACCATAGAGGGAAGTTGAAGGCCGCGAATGGAAGCCGTAAATTTCGCAATTTTGAACTGTTGTTTTCTTTGAGGGCTCGAACTGGCGGGATTTAAGTGTACCGATATTTCATTAAGCCAAAGAACATGATGCAAACAAGGCGCTCTATGAGCTTCTACCTGGGACACCTTCAACACCTTGCGAAGTGCGGTAGATATCTGCTCGGTGGAGGGTAGTTCGCCTAAGGCTTTCGGCGTCGATTAAAGAGTGCACTAGGATTTTCGTACGTAAAACGTGGCCTAAAAGATTCGTAATGTGGAAATCATAACCCCTGAGGTTTTCGGAAAGATTGTCATTGCTGTTTTGGCAGCAAAAAACGTCAGCTAACATTTTCGGAAGGAAAAAATGGTTCCCTAAAAAGTTAACTTCAGCTAGTATTTTCTCAAAGAAAGATTTTGTTCCCTAAAATTTTCGGGCAGTTAACATTTCAGCTAGGAAATCCGAACAGATCAAACTTTTCTAGCTAACCAAAACATCACTTTAAACAGACTTCAAACACCATAAGGTACTTAAAAATGCCTTTCTACAGCTTTTGACTGCTTTGGCTCGTTGGGTGCCCCTGAAGTGCAGAAGTAGACGTACGCTAAAACCGACTATTGGTTCGAAAATTGATCAAAGGGCCCTTGAAGCCAGCTCATTCACGTAGTGGCTAAGTGCATGCATTCGGGTATTCATTGCTGCTGTAGTCTGATGCGATTTCAATACAGGTTTGCAACATGAGGTGAAATAGTTAGGCAGAGCAGCTTGTCGATTTCTTTCGACAAAGTGACACAAATATTCTTTGTCGGCTGGAATTTAGTTGTGATTCAGTAATTTTGCATATCTTGCACTGTAAAAAACAATGAAAGTCTTCAGGATCTAGACGTGTTCAGCATCGCATGTCACGAAAGGACATTTAATGCATCTTCTTTTTTTCCTTCAAAACCTAGGAAAAATTATGTTAAGCCACTGTAAATTTATAATAGTCATAATAGTTGAACGATGCCAACACTGATGAACTTTGTTGTGCTTCCTGCATCACAAATAATGCTTGACTTAATGGCAAATTTTGATAATGATCTTTTTCTTGTCACGTACTGGCGCCACGGAGTCTGGCTTGTACAGTAGTTCATTTCCGGTGAGGGTAAAAGGAGGAATGAGTTTGCGGAATGGCATGTGGCATGACTTGCGGAATCGCATAATTATGCGGAATGTAACATATGCAAAATGGCGCGAAGAAATTAATTCAGCTCAAAGAGTTAATTATTCTACAGCCTAACACAGAGGATAATCGCAAGCTAGCTGTTGATCTCGGTCACAACTACTCTTCACCGGGCTTGCTTTCTTATGAACTCTTGAGGTGATTAAATTTTACCTTGAGTTTTGCTTTCGTAGGATTAGTCTGTTCGGGAATATTTGCAGTGTATTTGTGCGAATCGTTCGCGGCCGGCTGCAAGACAAGCGAGCTTTTGCCATCTTGTCAATTTCACAGTGTAGGTCAAACTCTTTGACAGTTTTGAAATGGATTAAATAAAATTCTATTTTTCCGGGGTCGATTGTAAGAGATTTAGGAACGGAGCCTCGTAGAGGCTTATTCAATTTATGGTTTTCAGAGTTTTACAAGAGTCTCAAATCGGTCGCTGCGCTGCTAATTTGTTGTTATGATATGAATAACTGAACTCAGTGCTCGCGTTCAAGAGTCGCCTCATCGAAGATCGAGTACCCTATAGCGCCTAGGTACCAGATGTTATAAAATTTCTCGGTCAAATCCAATTTGTTTTCAGCAATTGTTGCTACCGAGATCAACAACTAGCCCCTTCTCAAGATAATAATTTTACGGTTAATAATCTTGATCTTGCGTATTGGAGCTCGCGAGTGTTAATTGCGTCTGCCAGCCTAACACGGTGAATAATCGTAAGCTAGTGTAGTTGCTGATCTTGGTGACAACAAAATGTTGAAAACAAATTGGATTTGACCGAGAAAATTTTCAGTGTAGAGCACTGCTCTACACGGGACTTGTGCTTTGATAGACTTGATATAAATATTTTACAAATGAACCCGCTTGAAGTGATTTGTCTTGCGTTTGCGTTTACACAGCTGTTTACAGGATTAGTCAGTTCGCAACTGATTATATTATTTTCCACGTTTGCCGCTTGGTCTTCGAGAGTTCAGTTACTCATATCATAACAACAAAAGCAGCTCGACCGATTTGAGACGCTTGTAAAACTCTGAAAACCATAATAGGCTTCTGCGAGACTCCATTCCTAAATCGCTTACAATCGACTCGGAAAAATAAAATTTTATTTAATCCATTTCAAAACTGCCAAAAGAGTTTCACCAACACTGTGAAATTGACAAGATGGCAAAAGCTCGCTTGTCTCGCAGCCGAACGATTCTTTCGTGCATAGCTTCACAAATATCCTGCAAATATCATTCGCGAACTGGCTAATGGAAGCAAAACTCAAGGCAAATGTAATCACCTCAAGAGTTCATAAGTGTAATGTTTATACGAAAGCAAGCCCGGTGGCGAGTAGTTGTGACTGAGATCGGCAGCTACACAGCTTGCCTGTGGCTGTTGAATAATTAACTCCTTCAGTTGAATTAATTTTTTCGCGCCATTTTGCATACATTACATTCCGCATAATTATGCGATTCCGCAAGTCATGCCACATGCCATTCCGCAAACTCATTCCGCCTTTTACCCTCACCGGTTCATTTCACAAGTAAATCAGTTTAAAATTACTTTCGATCCGTATTAAAGCGCGGGTCAGAAACTGTACTTCTCCTGAGCCGAGCTTAACTACAGTTTAGGTCGACCCAAATTAGTTACAGTCATGAAACGATACCACGATTTCAAATAACTACAGCGAGGCTGAATTATAAAAGTAATTCAAGTGGGAGCCAGTGACATTATTTTCGCATAGCCAACTCCGAAAACAGTTTTACGTGATTCCCTCGTACAAAAACAAAGATGCATTGAGCGAACCCAAAAGCAAACCATTTTCATTTTTCATACGGATTGTTTCCGAGAATCAGAAAGCGTGCGTTCGACTTCTGCACTTCACAAGGTGTCCAAAGTGTACCGAGTTAACGCTCACAGAGCGTCTTGTTTGCATCATGTTCTTTGGGTCAATGAAATATCGGTACACTTGAACCCCGCCAGTTCGAGCCCTCAAAGAAAACAACAGTTCAAAATTGCAAAATTTACGGCTTCCATACGCGGCCTTCAACTTCCATCTATGTATGGTCTAAAGCTTCCGCCACCGTCTACAACATCCGTCCGCATATTGCGCTTGCGCACGATTGTGAAATACTCGCTAGCGAGAAATTGAAAAACTCGCTAGCGAGAAATTGAAAACTCGCTAGCGAGAAATTGACAACTCGCCAGCGAGAAATTGAAAACTCGCTAGCGAGAATTTAAAATCTCGCTAGCGAGAAATTGAAAACTCGCTAGCGAGAAATTGAAAACTCGCTAGCGAGAATTTAAAATCTCGCTAGCGAGAAATTGAAAACTCGCTAGCGAGAATTTAAAAACTCGGTAGCGAGAAATTGAAAACTCGCTAGCGAGAATTTAAAATCTCGCTAGCGAGAAATTGAAAACTCGCTAGCGAGAAATTGAAAACTCGCTAGCGAGAATTTAAAATCTCGCTAGTGAGAAATTGAAAACTCGCTAGCGAGAATTTAAAAACTTGGTAGCGAGAAATTGAAAACTCGCTAGCGAGAATTTAAAAACTCGGTAGCGAGAAATTGAAACCTCGCTAGCGAGAATATAAAAACTCGCTAGCGAGAACTCAAACTTTCAAAATGCAACTCAACCATGGTTCTCCAGAACTCGACCATGCAATTCCAAAACTGACCATGTAACTTTTCTAACTCGATGATATTGAAAGACATTTGGACCAGGATTTACAACTCGATAGGCTTTTGGCAGCAACGGCTTGCCATAAAAAAGAGCCGAACAATTAGCAGATGAAACGGAAAATGAGTCACCACCAGTGTTAAATTAAACAGGAATGCGGACATGACGTCCGTGGGAAGCTGGTATTTCATTAAAACAATAGCGTAATCTTTACGGTTTACCTGCGGAATGACTCAAAGGCATAAACATCATGAGAAGCCGAGGAAGGGAAAATGATTGCTATATCGTAGATCTTTAACCTGCAATAAGGATTTTTTTTATCAGTGAGGAGAAAAGAGGGAGGGGAGGGAGGGGAAGGGCCTGATCACAGTTCCGTAGATCCTTTCCGCATTAGCTCATAACTTCCGTTGGCTAGGGGGATGGGTGGAGTGGCTAGGGGGATGGGTGGAGTGACTAGGGGGATGGGTGGAGTGGCTAGGGGGATGGGTGGAGTGGCTAGGGGGATGGGTGGAGTGACTAGGGGGATGGGTGGAGTGGCTAGGGGGATGGGTGGAGTGACTAGGGGGATGGGTGGAGTGGCTAGCGGGATGGGTGGAGTGACTAGGGGGATGGGTGGAGTGGCTAGCGGGATGGGTGGAGTGACTAGGGGGATGGGTGGAGTGCCTAGCGGGATGGGTGGAGTGGCTAGGGGGATGGGTGAAGTGACTAGGGGGATGTGTGGAGTGGCTAGGGGGATGGGTGGAGTGGCTAGGGGGATGGGTGGAGTGACTAGGGGGATGGGTGGAGTGGCTAGGGGGATGGGTGGAGTGACTAGGGGGATGGGTGGAGTGGCTAGGGGGATGGGTGGAGTGGCTAGGGGATGGGTGGAGTGACTAGGGGGATGGGTGGAGTGGCTAGGGGGATGGGTGGAGTGGCTAGGGGGATGGGTGGAGTGACTAGGGGGATGGGAGTTCCTGTGCATCCGGGACATTATCTCGCAGCTACCGTAAGTGAGGTTTGGTTGGCATCGACACAAAAACTGATGTTAGGAACGCAATTCGTCACATTTTCTCTCTCATTTCACGCTATATCGTCCGTCAACTGTATGCTGCTTTTGCAAAAATACAAAAGCCAACTTCTGCTTGTCATAATGGACAAAACAGCTTGTCAGCTACTCAAACAGTTCCCTGCTTTTCCAGCCTCTCACCAGCCGAGATAGAAAAAGTCTTTCATTGTTAAAAACTGCTTCTGTTTATTTGTGTCTAATATTGCTAACACATTCGTTGCAAGGCGCCGGAGGCTTTCCCTGCTGGTGTAGAAACCATTTCAAAGCACCATTTAAGTTTGGTGCGTTCAAGACTGAGCTCTTAACGTCATGTTAAACGTCATTTTTCGTATTCTTAGACCTCGCTACCACACCACTTGCAGATATGGATATAACTTATGATAATGAAAACAAGATCCAAAATGCAATACAAGAATATCTGTGTTGTTACAGTGGACTAACTGATCCATTCTATACAAACACAAACCGATATTTTTTCAGCATTAGCTATAGATTCTTCTTCCGTAATTTTTTTCTTTTAGAGACTGAAATGTCTTGAAATAAACTGATATCGAACCGTATCATCCGCGCCTCGAATATGACTCGGAATAAATATTGCCCAAAATTTGCTATATTGTGCGCGGATAATGAAATGTCTATTAACCGCTTTGGGGAGCCCAAGCACGTGAAATAACAAAGCAAAATATATATTGACATCACCGTCATTTTAACCAATGAGAAAATAGAATCACTGACGCCTTGAATTAGAAGTAAAAAGCCTTTAGAAACCCCTGTTTAAGTCATCGGCCTTACTTTTTTAGTGTTTCAAACAGTTACTATAACGATGGTGGCCGCTCGGCTCCTTTTTACTCTCTTCTTAGCTGTCTACGTTTCCTCTTCGTTTCCAGAGGCAACAGTAAGTCCAGTTAGTGAATGTGTTTTGTTTTGGTTTTCAGTTAGACAAGCACTGGTATCAAAGATGCGGCAACCGAGATACTGTAAGGGAATCATTATCATTTCTGAGGATGTCAGTTAGGGGGAATTTCAGAGCACTGACATCAACTTCTGATTATAAGTCAATTTATACAAAACCATGTTTGTCCTCTCATGATAACCCAAGTTTGGCTTCTACGTAAGTGAGACACCGATTTTGATGACAATTGTTAAACGTCGATTTTAATTTCTGGAGAAATCATCATCACACAAAAAATTCACGACTTGCGTCAACATGACAGAGTCACGTTTCGCGACAAGAAAAGAATGTCATTTAGCGTTTCAGGCAAAAAGATATACTAAAAATACTTCGTGCAATCGTAACTGATTTTTACCCCTCACGAATAGGTAGCAGCCTTTTTAACCTTCGCTCAAGTCCAAGCTGAGTAAACATAAGAGACAATATAATGAAATTTTCACAAGCGCCAATTCAAATTTTGAGAGATAACAGCGAGGAATGAATTGATTTCAAAACTATGGAAAAAGAACCTATTTGCCTGAAACCTTAACAAGCTGAAATGCGCCAGTTTTGCCAACTCTTTTGCAAAGAGTTAAAAGAAAAGCCTTTAAACCTTTGCAAACTTGCAGTTGAGACTTGCTTTCCGGTAGTAATATAAAAATGAAATAGCAGTTGTGAGGAATGAGATACGAGATAAAATTTCTTGTGTATTAAACTAGTTTTACTTCAAATTCGAAATAAGGACACTATTTCCGTCTTCATCGATCACAATGTCCAGTTGTTATTTCCCCGCCGACCAGTTAGTTCAGTGGTAGAGCACCGGACTACCGTGCGGGTCTCGCAGGTTCAAACCCCGGCCGGACCAACACTCAGGGTCTTGAAATAATTGAGGAGAAAGTGCTGCCTTTGTAATGACATCTACAAACGGCTAGACTTTCTAGTCTTCTCGGATAAGGACGATAAACCGTAGGCCCCGTCTCACAACTCTTCATAATTCTCTGATTCTGTGGGACGTAAAAGAACCACTAGGGACGTAACAAAACTCTGGCAGTGACCACCCCTAGTGTCTGTCTTAATTTGATATTGATATTACGGGGGCACTCATAACTCAACTTCATTAATTGTAAACTGCGTTATAAGCAGTCTGGCAAAGTCCCCCGGCCAGTGTTGTAATGCGCATTTGAATATTGCATAGAAAATGCGCAATATAAATGTGATATATTATTATATTATTATTATTACTTATCTCTTTACTATCGCGCAGGTAAATTTCGGCTTCTTTGTCACTTTATTGTGTAACTGGGTATAAATGGGTTGGTAAAGCTGTTTCATTTTTTGCAAGTTTAAATACAATGAATCAACACCATGGCAATTAAAGTGTTTAGACAGGACAGTAGATCATTGAGATAAAGAGCGAGTTTATGTTGATCATTGACGTGCCGATAAGAAAAGAGAAACCGGACAGGAGAGAGTCAGTTCGTATTCTCCGCCGCAACGTTTATTTGCAGCCCGAGTTTCTTCACTGAGTTAACGTCTTGAGTTTTTGTTTTAAAGCGAAATAAAGTTATTTCAGTTGTGTTGTAAAACCAGCAGCACATCTATCACTGTATAGATACTAAACAGTCACAAAAAACGTAACCAGTGCAATGAACCAAAAACGGTCAGTGGTGCTTCGTTCGACCAGGCAACAATTGACTGACGAAGCAAAACCAAACGAAACGCGAAATACGATATGATCAGCAAGTCTAAACGACTCTACTTGAACAAACCAGTCTCTGAATGTATTATAATCCCAGTATTTCCATTTTCAACACAGACATTTTGTCACTGGGGAAGACCAAGGCTTCGAAACTAAGGTTTTGCAAGAGAGCTGCTTGGTTTCCATGTAATGTTATCGACAACTCTGTACACTACAGGGAAGCTGAAAGGGAAGCCCCAATTCATTTCTGTCGGGAAGTGTGGACTGTAATGACCAATGAAAAAGAAGAGGATCAGGGTACAATTTTTGTTTGACGAGTAACCCCGAGTCAGAGTGGCATCCCCTTCCCTCTCCTCCCGCCCAATTTGCTGAGTATCTCTTGGGCCCAAGCTTTGCTAAAGGTCTCTTATTCACTCATATTTGCTGACAGGTTTCCTCGCGAGGATTTGCAGCTTTCTTAGAGAAAATCGGACTCCAGTGGGATAAATTTGTGGAGACGACCTTGCTCCGCAAGGATCGCGTCACATCCGCCACTGAATATGACGAAACAACACAACTGCAGGACTCGAACGATATACCTGAGCACTCCAATGGAGTCATCACTGATAAAGGTAAGAAATCACGCATAAATTTTACTAAGGTTGGCGGGGCTAGAAGGGTTGCATAGCACGTAATGTATAGATTTAGCCAAGCCTAAAAGCGGAGCTCCACGATTATTATTTTTTTTACTGGTATTGAGCAACTTCGCATGGCTTTCGTTGCGCCAATATTTTATGTTTAGAGCAGTCAGCAGGAATTGACCGCGGTTCAAAAACCTCAAGACATTAAAATATTAAACATTACAAGAAAACAATACAGGAAGTGTTTGACCGTTTAGCCACCTCTTTCAACATGGCATTTATTCTTAAATGACTTTCCATGTTTGATCAAGATCAAACATTTTCATGCAACATTTCGCGTTACGAACAAAAGTTTGATCGTTTAACTTAGCCACCCCAACCAACAAAACGTGCACACCCGGTAAAAAAGCAACCAAATGAACCACATAAAGCCGAAATTTCAGCGATAATACGCAAAAAATAGTTCTGTAGACACACTCTGTGTAGTGTTTGGTCAAACATTGTTCGTGCGTTTAGCCACCCAACGTTATGTTTGACAACTGATGATGTTGGATGACAATGTGTGATCGTTTAACCGGGGCTTTAATCCTTAATTTTACGAGGACTGATTGCGATTACGTGTTAATAAGATAAGGGCAAAGTTTGTTAACGCTGTTGAGGCACCGAGGTCGAAAAATACTCGTTCGCTTGCAAGAAAAAAAAAAACGCACCAAAACAAACAAACAATTCAACTACTTCTTTGCGTCCAAAACGAGTACAGATGATTGTTATTTATATCCAAAAATACAAGTTTCATTCCTGAACAAAAGTAACAATGATTAAACCAAATGTTAACCCATTGGCGCCCAGCCATTTTTACCTTTTCGGAGTGATTTTCCGCCTATAAACGATCCATAGCATTTCCTGACTCTTTATTGAAACTCCCATGGAAAAGTAGTGCTGTCCTAAGGCACTGGAGGCTCAAGGTTTCTGAAAACGTCATTCTGACGTAGCTATTTTTCATCTGTGGAGCTACAAGCAGCTACATGGATGTCCCAAGTTCGGTTTGCTTGCGATTTTTGCTAAGTTTACAACCATTTTTCATCTTTAGTGGCTGCCTGATGAGCATCATTAAGCGTGACGGTAGCTAAGAGTCCACTTTCTCAAAGAATCGAGCAAGGTGATCTACTTTGTTGTCGAATTTGGCTTGTTACTCGACGAACTGGAAATTTGGCCGGTCGGACACTTAGTACCTTTGGGACTCGACTCAGTCGAGTCCCAAAGGTACGGCGGTAGGTCGAGAAATTCATCAATAGGCTATTGATGAATTTCTCGACCTACCGCCGTATATTTTGGAATTTGTGAGCACTGAAGATGACCACAAGCACGAATTTTTGGCGGAAGGTCGGAGTGGCTGTGTGAAAGAATTGGGGAAAGCAACGGGCGCTGTCAAAAATTCTCGTTATTTCCCAGCATGCAATGCGGTCGAGATGTTGAAAATGGCGGAAAAGCCCGAATGCACTGGAACAAAAGGCTGTATCTACGCTCGGGAGAAGAATGTGAACAAAAAAAGTCATTTCTAAGCTAGAACAAGGACTGAATTTTGTTATGATGATTTTGAAGTTTGGTTTTACGACGATTTCTTTAAAAAACATAAGGCAAAAAGGGGCATTTTCGTCGTTTCTCTTTGACGGTAAAAACGGTCAGTTTCGTTCTTGTCCAAACTAAAAAGGCCATACTTGTTATTATCATCATCATCTCCATCATCATCATCATCATCATCATCATCATTAGGATATTATTAATTATTGGGCAACGTCGTCGTCGTCGTCGTCGTCGTCGTCGTGCATATGCGCCCACGAGCAATACCATTAGCCATAATTACCATGAGAAAAGCAGTTCACGGGTTTCTATAGGTATGGTGCTCCGCTTGGCGGCCCTTCGGGCCGCCGGAGCTCCGCTATCATGGGCTTGTGATGACACGTTAGTCTTCGTAGCTGACGGGATTTCCGAGCAGAATATAAGCGCCTCAAAGGGACTGAGAAAAATAGTACGGTACCTTCCTTATGGAACCACGTCTCATTTTCAAGAGCAAAAGGTTTGCCATCCTCGGAGATTTAGGGGCAGATTCAGAACGAAAAGGTTGCAGGAATGAAAGCCGGGATCTGTCCATGGCGGGGTAAAGCACAATATCGTCACATACGAGTGGACAAGTGGATTCATGTTAGGGTGAGACCCATCTACAAATCGCTTGCACGGTATGAGGGGACTTTTGATGAGGCAGTCTCTCATTGGTTCATATTTTCCTTTTGGTCGCATGGACTTTACCATACAGTACACACGTGAGCACGCAACCTCGTTCCCAGGGCTTTCCCTAAGTACGAGGTTGGTGAGCACGCACAATTTTCGAAGAAACAACTTCCCGCAACAGGCCAATAGATCAGAACTGTGATAAGTGGTAACAACCAAAGTTTTTCCCCACGGCTAAATCAACAAAGAGTATAAAAGCAAGGGCCGATACAACATAGAATGGTTTTAAGTTTTGTGTACTATATTTCGGCTGGCCAAACCAGTCTGAAGAAGGCTGGTTTGGCCAGCCGAAATATAGTACAGAAAACTTAAAACCATTCTACGTTGGATCGGCCCTTTGCTTTTGTACTCTATACTGAAAAGGTTGTAACATGGAAAAAAACTTCAAGCTCTTGCTTTGTTTTTGCAGATGATAACCTTTATCTGTTGAACGAGACAATTTGTGCGCCGAGACCTACAGCAGTCAGTGTTCCAAGGACTCCAGGAGTTTCGGTCCACCCGGATAACGTCATGCTAAACCGCTGTACCGGAAGTTGTCCATATACTCCGGACATCAAACATTGTACGGTCACCCGGCAGACTGAGATCACTGTTTCCATCTACGTATCAGATACACATCAAGGGCGTGCAAATGTCACGATGTACAATCACACGGGCTGTGACTGCGACTGCATCAAGAGGAAAATCGATTGCCATCTCCCGAAACTGCGGTGGGAGGCGGACGAGTGCTCGTGCAAGTGCAAATCGGATGGGAGTCACTGCAACACAGCAAAACAGAACTGGGATGACACCAAATGCGAGTGTGAATGCAAACTTGCTGTAAGCCATTGCGATAGGAACAAAGAGTGGGATCATAAAAACTGCGGGTGCCACTGCATTAAGAGTTTACAGGAGAAGTGTAAAGCGGAGAACAAGATCATCGATCCAAATACCTGTAAATGTAACGCAACTTAAATTGAATTTAGAGCTGTAGCTCGACGTGACTTGAATTACGTACCGCATGTAGCGTGATTTAAGTTGTGTTACTTTAACTTGATTAATCATAACTATAACAAAATTTTCGAGTCTGTTTGGCTATCTCCAACTGTGGTTAGAGTATCAATAGGGCAGGGTACGCGTCATGCCTACGTAACTGACATGTCCTTTTTACCAAGAGAGCTGCATTTGAGTAGCTTGATTGTTAATTGCAGAGTTTATGTTTTCTTTTTTTGCACAAAAAAGTTCAGTTTATCGATATTTTCTGTCACGAATTTTGTTAAAGATATGATTAATGGGTGTCATGGCTTCCTGTCGTTTAATTAGGTCTGTAATTATGCTCGTGATTAAACAAATCGGATTCACACCACTTGGTTGTCCGATTTTGTTTATCACTCGAATAACTACAGACCGAATTGGACTCCACTCAGTCATTTTTACCACTATTAACGAGACGGGTGCTATTCAAACTGCAGCAAAATTTAGGATTTAACTGAAAAATGACAAAGATTTTCATTGCCGACAAGGGAATACGCAGACGTTCTCGTTAGTTGAATTGAGTAACGCATCAAGCCTTGCATGACTCCATCGTCTTTAAACAGAACCTATTTGATTAGCAAGTCGGGAAATATGCGGTGTTAATGATTCTAATAGTTGTCCTTTTATAGAGTCCTTATTTTAACATTTTTATTGATAAGTATTGGTTTTTGGCTTCTCTATGTAACACCTGGAAGTAGGTGACAATGCCCCTTTCAATTCGACAAACACATTCAGCGTAACGTGACTCAAGTTAACAGACGGGTTTGGGTGACGCACTCGATGCGCCAATTTCATTAGCTTTTGTTGGCTGATAATTCGGATATAGAGTGACTCGAGAGGGTAATTTGCTTTATTTCAGTAATAGATGTCTTGCGCTTTTAGGTCAAGTCATGGCAATAACCTACACTTGCTGACCTGACACGACGTGAAATTTACAGATACTATTGCAAGAATTTATCAGAAGATTTTTCTGTACTTGAATTCACAAGTGTAAGCTAGTCATTATTTAATTAAAGATCGTGTTCAACCGTGCTTGTGTACTACTGTTCAGCTTGTAATCCTTGGAGATCTGTAAAAGATGGTCGAGAGTTTCGAAAAAAGAGGAGCACCCAACGACAAGTTTCGGTGGATATCTGTTCGGTGGAGGGTCGATCTCCTTTGACTTTCGGCGTCGATTAAAGAGTTGACTCTATTTTCGTGACTGAAACGTGACCTACAAGATTTGCAATGGGGAATCATAGCCCCTGAGGTTTTCGGAAAGGTCGTATTTGCTGTTTTTGGCAGTCAGAAAAAAAATTTCGGAAAGAAATACTTCACAAGAAAGTGCGTGCAAACTTCATTTCAGCTAGCATTTTCTCAAAGGTAGATTTTGTTCCCTAACATTTTCGGGCATTTAAAATTTCAGCTAAGGAATCCGAATAGATCAAATTCTGCTAGCTAAAGAAAACATCACTGTAAACAGACTTCAAACACCAAAAGGTACTTGAAAATGCCTCATTCTACAGCTTTTGGTTGATTTGGCTCGTTGGGTGCCCCTGAGTGGCTTTTGAAGGCCTTTCCGGTATCGAAATTTCTAGACTCGCAGGTCTATCGCTCTCGAGCTCTTGACAAGCTTCGTGAGACTATCTCACGGCTTGTAGCTTGCATTGGAAGCCAATATCTCTGGCCATCGCACAAAAAGAACCAACCAAATCAACTCAAACCGCTCTACAGGGAAAACCAACGTGAAGAAGAAAATCAAACTGATTTTAAAATAGCACTGAGAGCAAACGAGCCTTAGCAGACTCTGGTCATCCTTCTCAACCAATCTGACTTCGCGACAGCAACAGCACTTTACATACTTCGCTAGTTTCCTTTCATGGCTTTGTTGTTAGCTAATAGAAGGAATCTTTGGTTGGATGTGCTTAATTCTATCCCGGGGCACCTTGTCGAAGACAATCAACCCAGAGGCCCTCTCGATCGTCTCTACCGGTACCTGGAACATATGCAGTGGGGTCTTCTCGTTGATTGGCTGATTAGGCAAGATGTATGACTACAAAAGAGACAGAAAGGAATGGGATCAGTATCGTGTGCCTTTGGCATGTTGAGTACGTGCTGACACGTGATCAGTGAATGATAGGGGTAAGTGTCTCTGCATGTACACGTGGTCAACTTGCGTTTGACATGCGAACAGTGTACGAGTGACATGTGAACAAAGTGCGTCTGACATGTGATTGTTGTATGGTTTACACGTGAGCATCATCATCACGTGACGCGCGATATTTTTCTTTTTTGGCAAGATCGTGATTCCACAACATCCAATCTAATCTAGAAAACCACCTGAAATGATGAACTAACTTGCATTTCCAACTGGTTATTGTGTGTCTCCCCAAGGATAACTTTAAAGTAGTGCGTAGGAACCGCTATGCGGTTTTTACCAATAAGCTGCAAAGTTTAAACAAAGAAAAACAACTACGATAAAATGAGTTAGCAGTAGCAGGTTCAATCAAGGACAAAGACAATCAAAGACAGAACAACAAACTCTGTAATCAAGGAGCGTCACCTTGTATTTCACGTAAAGTTGATTGTCTGCCTCCAGCCTAAAAAGGTAATGTAGATAATACGTGAAAATGGCGTTCCACAAGAATAAACAAAAGCACGGTAAATCCTCTCTTAATTAAGACCTTATGAAAGGGGGCTTATTCTAAGGAGGGCTTATTAGAGAGGGGGCTTATTAAAGGGGGCTTATAGGAGAGGGGCTTAAAAGAGGAATTACAGGAACTGAAACAAGAGAGGAACTTTCCCATTCATTTGATGTGCTCAGCAAAAAAACCCTGGCTCAACCATTTAGGAGTTTCAAATGTAACTTCCATAAATTACGGGATTTCAATATCCCAGACTTACTTTGGTAAGAAAAGCGGTCCTGTTACAACATAAATATTCCTGTAGGACCTCGTTAAGTTCCGTGAATATTTTTCAAGGTGTTCCCAAGCATCACGATTAAATCCTGAGCCTGCCTTAAGGAAAAACATTTAAAGTGTCTATATCGTCTTCTGGTTTTTGGTGGTTCTGATATGTACATAAGGAGTAGATAGCTGTTCAAAAAGGTTTTTTCGAATTCCGCCGTGTTTTTGCCCTGAAATCGTCGTTCAAATTTCTCGCTTGAGCCACGCCCATCAAACTTGGCCGAGCTAGTAAGGGGCATGGGTATATTCCTGATCTGACGTCACAAACTGCTTTGCATGCATGTTTACAAAGACTTAATAAGGTGTAAATCAGTTTGTGACGTCAGATCAGGAATAGACCCACGCCCCTTACTAGCTCGGTCAAGTTTGATGGGCGTGGCTCAAGCGGGAAATTTGAACGACGATTTCAGGGCAAAACCACTGAGGAATTCGAAAAAACTTTTTTGAACAGCTATCTACTCCTTACGTATATACCAGAACCCCCCAAAAATAGAAGACGATAGAGACACTTTAAAATCGTGATGATCAATAAACAATCTAAAAAATATCAAGGCAACTTAAACCAGCTTCAGTTGTAATGTTGCAGATGATTCAGGCACTCTCGGCCACAGCGCACCAAGCAATTCTGTCAGATATACCTATTCAGTCACAATTCGTCATTCTATATTAGAGGATTCTGTCAGCCTAGGGTGGAAGATTTTTCTATGCTTAGTGACATTTGATTCTTTCATACCTGGCTATGCTAAATTACAATATAATGTCACACATGAGGCTATGCTATTTGGGAGATTCTGACACACCATTATGTAATGCCAGTTTGGGTATTTTGTCACACTATCACATGACTCTATTTTGGGGTATTCTGACACACTATTATGTAATGCCAGTTTGGGTATTTTGTCACAATATCACATGGCTCTATTTTGAGGTATTCTGTCACACTATTATGTAATGCCAGTTTGGGTATTTTGTCACACTATCATGTGACTCTATTTTGAGGTATTCTGACACACCATTATGTAATGCCAGTTTGGGTATTTTGTCACACTATCACATGACTCTATTTTGGGGTATTCTGACACACCATTATGTAATGCCAGTTTGGGTATTTTGTCACACTATCATGTGACTCTATTTTGGGGTATTCTGTCACACTATTATGTAATGCCAGTTTGGGCATTTTGTCACACTATCACATGGCTCTATTTTGAGGTATTCTGTCACACTATTATGTAATGCCAGTTTGGGTATTTTGTCACACTATCATGTGACTCTATTTTGGGGTATTCTGTCACACTATTATGTAATGCCAGTTTGGGTATTTTGTCACACTATCACATGGCTCTATTTTGAGGTATTCTGTCACACTATTATGTAATGCCAGTTTGGGTATTTTGTCACACTATCATGTGACTCTATTTTGGGGTATTCCGTCACACTATTATGTAATGCCAGTTTGGGTATTTTGTCACACTATCATGTGACTCTATTTTGGGGTATTCTGTCACACTATTATGTAATGCCAGTTTGGGTATTTTGTCACACTATCACATGGCTCTATTTTGAGGTATTCTGTCACACTATTATGTAATGCCAGTTTGTGCATTTTGTCACACTATCATGTGACTCTATTTTGGGGTATTCTGTCACACTATTATGCAATGCCAGTTTGGGTATTTTGTCACACTATCACATGGCTCTAATTTGGGGTATTCTGTCACACTATTATGTAATGCCAGTTTGGGTATTTTGTCACACTATCACATGGCTCTATTTTGAGGTATTCTGTCACACTATTATGTAATGCCAGTTTGGGTATTTTGTCACACTATCACATGGCTCTATTTTGAGGTATTCTGTCACACTATTATGTAATGCCAGTTTGGGTATTTTATACTCACACATGAGGCTATGCTATTTGGGAGATTCTGACACACCATTATGTAATGCCAGTTTGGGTATTTTGTCACACTATCACATGGCTCTAATTTGGGGTATTCTGTCACACTATTATGAAATGCCAATTTGGGTATTTTGTCACAATATCACATGGCTCTATTTTGAGGTATTCTGTCACACTATTATGTAATGCCAGTTTGGGTATTTTGTCACACTATCATGTGACTCTATTTTGGGGTATTCTGTCACACTATTATGTAATGCCAGTTTGGGTATTTTGTCACACTATCATGTGACTCTATTTTGGGGTATTCTCTCACACTATTATGTAATGCCAGTTTGGGTATTTTGTCACACTATCACATGGCTCTATTTTGAGGTATTCTGTCACACTATTATGTAATGCCAGTTTGTGTATTTTGTCACACTATCATGTGACTCTATTTTGGGGTATTCTGTCACAATATTATGTAATGCCAGTTTGGGTATTTTGTCACACTATCACATGGCTCTAATTTGGGGTATTCTGTCACACTATTATGTAATGCCAGTTTGGGTATTTTGTCACACTATCACATGGCTCTATTTTGAGGTATTCTGTCACACTATTATGTAATGCCAGTTTGGGTATTTTGTCACACTATCACATGGCTCTATTTTGAGGTATTCTGTCACACTATTATGTAATGCCAGTTTGGGTATTTTATACTCACACATGAGGCTATGCTATTTGGGAGATTCTGACACACCATTATGTAATGCCAGTTTGGGTATTTTGTCACACTATCACATGGCTCTAATTTGGGGTATTCTGTCACACTATTATGAAATGCCAATTTGGGTATTTTGTCACAATATCACATGGCTCTATTTTGAGGTATTCTGTCACACTATTATGTAATGCCAGTTTGGGTATTTTGTCACACTATCACATGGCTCTATTTTGAGGTATTCTGTCACACTATTATGTAATGCCAGTTTGGGTATTTTGTCACACTATCACATGGCTCTATTTTGAGGTATTCTGTCACACTATTATGTAATGCCAGTTTGGGTATTTTATACTCACACATGAGGCTATGCTATTTGGGAGATTCTGACACACCATTATGTAATGCCAGTTTGGGTATTTTGTCACACTATCACATGGCTCTAATTTGGGGTATTCTGTCACACTATTATGAAATGCCAATTTGGGTATTTTGTCACAATATCACATGGCTCTATTTTGAGGTATTCTGTCACACTATTATGTAATGCCAGTTTGGGTATTTTGTCACACTATCACATGGCTCTATTTTGAGGTATTCTGTCACACTATTATGTAATGCCAGTTTGGGTATTTTGTCACACTATCACATGGCTCTATTTTGAGGTATTCTGTCACACTATGATGTAATGCCAGTTTGAGTATTTTGTCACACTAGTGACGCAAGCACAAGAGCACTTATTTCACTGTGAAAATGGGTTTAATGCAAGCACAAGCTTTTCCTTTTCCTTGTGCTTGCGCTTATGCTTACGTTCGCTTGCGTTGTGTTCGTTATCAGTTAATTGGCATAAGCTACTTATGCTTGTGCTTGCGCATGCATCACTAGTGAAAACCAGGCTTAACACGTGACTCTATTTTGGGAGATTCTGTCGCACTATAACAAAACGCTATTCTGGACATTCCTTCACACAATTATGTGATGCTATGCTGATCGTTCGTGTCACACTGTTAGGTATTCTGTCACACTATGATGTAATGCCAGTTTGAGTATTTTGTCACACTAGTGACGCAAGCACAAGTGCAAGCATAAGCGCAAGCACAAGAGCGCTTATTTCACTGTGAAAATGGGCTTAATGCAAGCATAAGCATAAATGCAAGCACAAGCTTTTCCTTTTCCTTGTGCTTGCGCTTATGCTTACGTTCGCTTGCGTTGTGTTCGTTATCAGTTGGCATAAGCTACTTATGCTTGTGCTTGTGCTTGTGCTTGCGCATGCATCACTAGTGAAAACCAGGCTTAACACGTGACTCTATTTTGGGAGATTCTGTCGCACATTCCTTCACACAATTATGTGATGCTATGCTGATCGTTCGTGTCACACTGTTAGGTCATGCTAGATTCAGGTTTCTATCACACTCTTGGGTCACATTATTTTGGGAAATTCTTTCACACTATTAACTAAAGTACCTTTAATATGGGGTATTCTGTCACACTATCAAGTAACGCTAGTTGGCTATTTTGTCACACTTTTATGTAATGCTATATTGGGGTTCTAATTCTGTGACACTATATAGATACTCATGCTACCAGTATTTAGGGGGATAATCTGTCACATCGAGTAATGCCATTTTGGGGATTCTCTCACTATTAAGCAATTATTTTGCGGCATAATAATTATTGCAGATGTCACAATATTAAGTAATGCTAGTGTAGGTATTTTGTCCATTATGTAAGGCTACACAGGGGCTGCTGCATGGGAATAGTATGAGCCTTAAAATAATGACTCCAAACTGAACAAGATTAAACTGACTTGAACAGAGCCACCTCCTTTCTAACAGGGCATTTGGATATTATTACAGTCTACAAAATGTCTCATACTTAGACACATCTAAAGGATTAATTTGTTATGACCTCACCAACTTGTGGACTCATGTTACTAAGGAAGAATGTAGCACACATGGAGTCTTGAGAGAAGCGATGATTGGCTGCGGCGGCAAGATGTCCCCTGTCATACCCACTGTTCCTATAAATACCAACAAATAAGGCTAGGTAAGATACTTCAATATTGGAGTAAAGTTAACCTGCATAACAAGCATTTCCATGGAGTTTCCTAGCAAAGAAAGATTTTCTGTTTTGACCATGCAAAAAATGGGGCAAGAATGACAATTAGAGAGAAGGGGAGGGGGAAAGGATCCCCTTCCTTGTTTTTTTGCTCTCGCACCATTTTCCACGGTGCCAAAACATCAAAAATCCTGTTGCTCGGTCTTAATTCTTTGCTCAGAAACCCCAAAGAAATGCTTGCTGTGCAGGCTAGAGTAAACTGTGAACACCACTGACCCTTAACCCTTTAACCCCTAAGGGGTCTCCCTTTGCCGAGTAAAATCGACTGGCATTAGACGGAGTAAAATCGAAAAGTCACTCTTAGGATTACATTTAAATAATAATAATATTATTGTTATCCCTTTTAACCTCACCAGTCCCCAGTACCTCATCTCTTCTTGATTATCTGGGAGTAATTAACCGGGAAAAACCTTTGAAACGTCACCAACAGAAGTAGTTTAGAAGATATTATGAGACAACACATATGCCACCACTCAGCCAATTAGATCAATGATGAAGCATATTGCTGTTCTCACATGATGTACATGTAGTCACCAGTCTTTCTACGCTGTGAAAATGATAGTATAATATATATACTGGTAGTAACATATTTATTGCACCCATCGCAGCAAAAAGTGAACACCTTTTTCAGTGGCATTCATTTTTAATTTGTTTTGTGAGATATTTACTTTCAGAATTGCCCCTTGAAAATATGGGCATAGCCTGAGAGGCCCATCAATCCACTTTGTTTAGCTGGTAGAACCAAAATATTAAAAAACATTCTCCAAAATGGCCAACTGACCTGTAAATTTCTACTTTTGTCCACTGCATATTTAAGACATTAGTAGCACAAACCTGTAGTCTTCATTAGTTGCTGAAAACAAAGGATGGACTGAAGGGTCTTCTGTAAAATCACACCTTCCTCTATCAAGATCTCTGTTGTAAACATTCCTTGCTGTCAAATGCTTCAATAAAGGAATTCAAAAGCAATATGAAAGAATTAAAAAAAATCTCTAAATCCATCGAAATCAGTCGTGTCAAAATTGGTATTTCATGAAACTCTTCATTTGACCACATGACTTAAAAACTGATATGAACTTATATGAACCGATATGAACTGATATAGAGGACAGGGCTGCTGAGCTGAAGGCCGTGGGTCCAGAAACAAAACCAGCTCTTAAAATTATTGGTGAGATCATAATGGTTGTGTGCTCAATATCTGCCTCAGTTCAGAGTATCACATCATTATTGGGTAGTGATGTTAAGCCATTGGTCTTATCACCTTCAGCTCCAATTCAATTCAATTCAATTCAATTTTATTCACACTTATTTGGCTGAAATACAAATGTTTATAATAAAAATAAATAGTAAACAAGCAGAGCATTATATTATGTGATTTTACCTTCTAGGGGAGAAGTGCGTAGTGGCCAAAGAAACAAGGCTTTCGTGTTGGCCACTACCTCTGTGCAATTACAGATATGGGGGAAGTAGAATGTAACACTAATTATAGAGCTCTGGTGATTAAATTAGAGTCCCAAACTGTACAATTACATATTAAGTATAAAATAATATAACTGGTTTTTTTTTTTAATTAAGTTTGGCTATCATAGTAGGAAAAGTTTGTATTTCTTCTTAAAAACATTGTAAGGCAGACACTTAACTACCATTGGAATAATTGTTTCCCAGGTTTGTGATGCCACTACTCTGAACCATGCCAGTCCATAATTAGTTCTAGAAGATGGTCTGTATAGGTTTTGACTAGTGGCAAATCTTGTATTATGCTTATGGACATCAGAAGCTAGGGAAACGAGATCATGGAGTGCAGGGGGTGTTTCTTGTTTATTGTATTGTAATCTATGGACAAGGAAACCAATTTACAACTTAAAAATGTTCTCTAACTTAAGGATATCTAAAAGAGTAAAGTATGGTGTTGCATTTTCTCTTTTATCTGCAAAGAAGATGCAGCGGAGGCAGTTGTTATGGCTTATTTTTATCTTTTTTAATCTAGTTTGGCATGCTGTACCCCAGTTAATTAACCCATAATTTAGATACGGATATATAAGCGTATAGTATAGTTGTTTGAGTGTATTCATAGAGACATAGTATCTAAGTTTATATAAAATTCCAATGCTTTTTGTTATTTTGTTGTTAATGTACTGGAGCTGGGCTTCCCATTTTAAGCAATCATCAATAAAGACGCCGAGGTGGGCTGAGTCACCTGTCCACAGAGGCTCTGTTGGTCTGATGGGTCCCTTAGCTCTTATAACTGATGATGATGATGTTGCTAAGATTCCCTATCCTGAACAACTGAAATGGTACCCCTGGCGAACACACTCATGTACAGGTCACCTAATGATCTAGCCTGTAAACTATTACTGTATAGATAGCTTACCTCTGCAACCCAGTTGGCAAGTCTTAGGCGGCGATTGTAGGAAAGAACATAATCATCCTTAGTCTTCATATTCTCATACCCTGTTGTGAAGAACAACATTCATTGATAACTTAAGTGAGGGTTAATTTACCTGGAACGAGGGGGTATGTGATATATTCACCTGCCAGGTGAATATATCACATACCCCGAGGGACAGGTAAATAACATGCTTATTTGTCAGTTGGTGAGGTTTTCTAAAAGAAATAAAAGGCATTAAATAACAAAAAACTTATTTTCTACTTGGTTGAGTTTTACTTTAGATATATTTTATTTTAATGGCAGATTGTTAGATTTCAACTATAAACATGTTTTTCTGATAATCAGAAAAACATGTTTATAGTTGAAATCTAACATTTTTGCGGTTTTCGGAATTTTTTTCAACAATACATAGACAATGTGTTTTGTTTTCTGGTACACAGAACAATATGTATAGATATTTTCTTTTATCCACTGGTATGCATGGTAAACATGTTTGTTACTTTTGCATAAACAGTGCATTCGGTGCACTACACGTGGTTGAATGGCTGCTGTTAAATTTTGGGAAACGTGAGCTCTCGGCTAGAATTGTAAACAACAATGACCGATAGTGAAGATCGAAGTCTTCTTAACCCAAGACAGCTTTTCAGGGTCTTTCAATTCAAGTGTCTTTGCAGGTTTACAGGTTATTACTACAAGATGATGTTCCTCGTTTGGAAGCAGGTGGGCCGCAGTACTAGTTATATGTAGGAGAAGCTGCTTCAGACAAGTTTAATTTTGAATTCATGAGCTTCACCTTTGCCTGCTGAAAGTTTGCTTTAAGTCCTCTCCTGTAAAAAAAACTGTTTAAAATCGAAGGCCAGGAAGGCCAGTTTCCTTTCACAAATATTATTGTAAAGTTGTGTTCAATATGAAATGAAATCAAGGAGTAGAAATTTGCTAAATATTAAATCACAACCCATGGCAAAGCGCTAACATTCTATGTCAGGTCCGAATTTTCATCTGTGTTTGTTTGTTTCTTCTTTAGAGTTAATTAATACAAGTAATGGGAGACTATGTCGAGGGGAATATGAGCAGGGGAATGTGAGCCAGGGAATATCAACAGGGGAATATAAGCAGGGGAAATATATATTGCATTGCTAAGGCTATTGTTATCAGCTATTGTTTCAGCCCCACCTTCCCCTGTTACAATCAAAGCCACCACCAACTTTTCAGACAGGGGGTTACATGATATATTCCCCTGAAAAGAACAAAGGAAACCACACCAACTGACAAATAATTCTTAATAATGGTTGATTCTGTCAAAAAAGAAGGTACTTTAATTTTCAGATAAACACTTTGAGGAAGTGCCCTAAAATTTTGTCAGGAAAATCTTTTAGTTTGGTGGGAACCTTAGCATGTAATCCTTCACTGCACACAAATAATTATTTTTCTCCACAGAATTCAACTTTTTTTAATTGTGAACACCTGCATCTACAAAAATATTGGTTAAAGACCTATATTTATGGAAATGCTGTCAACAGGAGCAAGTGCTGTTGCCAGCCTCATCCCAACAGCAGCTTAGTAAATTCTATACTTATAAGGATGCAAGGCTTAGTAGAGCACTTTATAACCACCACATTCAAGAAAAAGTACCAGGGTATCCAAATCTCATTATTTCTAACTCCCTGGTGTACATGTGGCCAGGACCATCCACTTTGTCACGCTTGGCATGAACCACTGGGAGAACACGTCCATGCTGTAGCCTTTTCCTGGAAATTTTTGAAAAATTAAATATTGGAATCACATAGAAATACTCTCCAACAGCTCTCAAAAACCATTTAGCATTTGAATGATAAACTACAAAATTGTCTAATTGCCCAAGCTATTACTGGTATCTTAAAAATATTTAGAAATAAACTAAATATGAATGGATGCATGGACCGAGAGACAGATCGATGGATGGATGATTAAATGTTCTAATAAATTATTGTCACCACATTTTATTGATTGTAATTAAGGGTGAATTTACCTGGAGGGGAATGGAGGCTAGGCAAAGATGGGTGCTTTTGATCATTAAGGATGAAGGATAATCTGAGTATCTTCATTGTGTCAGAATATTTAGACAACAAATGACTAAACTAGTTGAAAAAGAGAGTATTATTTGAATAACAAATAAATTACCATTATCAGACTAAACTATGCATTCATTTCAACTCCAAGGTAGGTCTTAAATAGTGTCTTTTAGTTAATAGCAATGAAGAGATGAACAAAAAAGTAATATTCTTCATCTTCTTCATAGTTCTAACCATGAACATACTTGGTTTTATTATCTTTCATCCTCCATGTACTGAAACTATCAGCAGGTAGTGAGTTTTGACCATTCAGGGCTCTCACTTATTTTTGAAGTAGGTGGAGGTATGGAAATGGTAATGAGGGTTCCAGGTGATTTTTTTCTATAAAATTGCCAGGGATCTAACTTAAAATATTTGGGGAAATCCCTAACCCCTGGTCCTGAATGACATTCTTGTGGTTTGATATAATTCTGACCCAGCACTAAGATAATTTTTGCAACTTAAGGTGATTATTTTCTCACATTTGCATTGTAAATCCTTACTGCACATAATTTATGGCATCATTTTATAGTGCCTGCACGCTTGTGCATGCGCACATTGAAAACATGGCAGATTTGCCTTGAGATTGAACTCTGTTGAAAAATGGCTATAGCTCACCAATCACCACAGGCACCCCACCTTTTTTCCAATCATTGTAACCAACTAATCATAAGCTTTGTGTGAGAAAAGACTGATCTGATTTCTATGGATAAATAAGGAAAATAGCAGATACGCTGTGGTCTTTTCTATTTGCAGTTTAGTAACCATGTCAAGAAATTTGGTTCAAATTTTTAATCAAGGATTCAGATTTCTGTCTAAATCAAACTAAATTCTTTTATTTGTTTCCAGCATAATGTATGGATTGTAGTTTAATGCGTGTTCTCTTGAGAATGAGTTTGGGTTCACAAAGATTTTACAATAACTTACAATTAAAGCATCAAATGATGCCAAAATGGGGAATTTTCAATGCCTTACAGCTCCTAAATGAGCACGGGCACCCCCCCTTTTTTATTTCATAGTTGGAGTTCTCATATGATAAATGTTCAGTGGACAAAGTTTGAACAAAAATCTATTGTCACTTTTATTTCAGAGGACAAATATCTTGAGCCAAGTAAACAAGATGTGGTGGATTCTCTACAAAGGCCTTCATGCTTACTTGAACATTTGGCAAATTGACTAATCTCAGAGCTTGGCCATAATCGCTACATGGTAGTCGTTAAAAGATCGGTGCATCTCCCAGTTAGGGAACGAATAACCGGATAATGCACATGTCATCGGCTTCCCCGTGGGGTCGCCCCCCGGGCCTACCAGGGAGATATGTGGGGGAATACAAGGAGATGGATGGGATTCTTTGCCCGAGGGTAGGGGGAAATCTTGACATTGTTTTACAATCAAAGATTAGGGGGTGGGGGAATTCACAAGTTTGAAAAGGATGCCATGGGGATTTTCAGCTGAGAGACACCTCACCCAGGGGACTTTGTTTTGCAAGATTCCCCGACCCCCCGGGGAAATTCCTCAGTTTGCTCGACTGATTTTACAATCCCCCTGGTTAGCTCGGGGGTCGACCCCACGGGGAAACCGATGACATGTGCATAACCTGTCTGTAAACCGTTGAGTTCTGTAGTCACGTAATACTAGTAGATTGTGTGACAAAAACAAAAACCTCCACATAAAACACTAATAAACTTTTCCTCAAAAGGAAATCGAAGAAAAGACTAAGTTTCACGGGCAATGGAAAAATAAGACTGGATTCAAGACACAGGTGCGGTGCAATGATCTGAGCAGATGTGAAGACGGTCAGTAAAAGAAATTATCACCTTTCAAAAAGAACTCCAACAAGGGTCCCTCCAATGCCAACAGCGACTACTGAAACCACACGTACAAATGACTGACGTATTGGCATTCTAAAATCAGACTGAGATGTTTCCTAGCTTGCTTTCCTCATAGATAAAATGTTTCTCCCGTCTTGTTTTCGGTTTCACATCCTTGTCGCGGTAATGCAGGCGCGGATTGAAGTCAGCGGAAGTGTAAGAGGGTACAATATATGTTCCCATACACAAAGTATCCAGAGGGAATTCAATATGGCGGAGGAAGGAGTGCTCAAGTTTACGTTAGTTCATGGTAAACAAACTCTGTGTGAATATAAATTAACATGGAAATACTTTGTCAGGATAGCACTTTAACTCATTCTTAAATTTCTATGTAGGTTCAAAGAAATATCCAGTTGAATTACCCGTGAATGAAAGCGAGAAAGCCCCAACTGTTGAGGATTTAGCGAATGTAGCAGCTAAGCTTGCAGAAGTTCCACGAGGGTCTCAGCGAATAATTTTTAAGGGTATGTTATCTTTCATGATTTTCGTAAAGGACACTTTGCGTTGAGAAGATTCAGTCCTTTCCAGCTGGGTAATCAAGCAAGTGCAAAGTGTTTCATTAATGTCTAGTTGTAAATCAGTCACCTTCTCCAGCTCCTATCCATCTTCCAGACCTAGTAAAATACTTTGTTGTTTCCATTCCTTTCATTTTAATGCACGTGTGCGCGCGCAATTTTCCTGAAGTTGTGCACGTGCTTGCTTATTTAGTTCACGTGTGCTTAGTTCGTTATTTAACGTGCTCCTATTATTTTACGTTGTTTTCCTTGCTAGTATGTATTGTCAATAACTGTGCTCACAGTGTGGGTGGCTCCTCCTAAAATGTTCTGCAATTGGTATAGGATTTGATGGAGCCGAAACCATTTGTGAAATTGCACACATTTTAGGTATCCTACTGATGAACAGTTATTACATGCAGATATTTTTAGAAGCAACATTTGTTTGCAGTCTGTCACCTTTGAATAATTATATACTTGGCAGGGTCTTTCTTTTTGCGAATCACCGAATACAGATTCATCACAACAACTGACAGCTACAGTGTAACTGTCTTTAGAATTGAAGGCCTCGGTGCATAACCATCCTATGTCGAATTTTGGGTTGTTTTTCGATTTTGCCTGGATTTGCCCGAATTGTTGCATGTAAACTGCAATTCGATTGAAAGAAGATGTAATGCAACTTGCAAACCACTCCCATGGAAGCTTAGTTTCTTGGTGTACGTAAGAAAAAATGCATTTCTGGATTCTGGATGAATCAGTCAAAAAAATACCATACAATGTGTTTCCATCGAATTGCAGTTCACATGCAGAAATTCAGACAAATCCAAGCAAAATCGAAAAACGACTCAAAATTCGACATAGGATGGTTATGCACCGAGGCCTTCAATTGAAGTGAAGCTCATTTGTATGCGTACCGTATTAATATTCATACGTGAATTATGTGAACATTTGTGAGGAGTACAACTAAAACTGGAGGTGAAATGATTGACGGGTAGAAAGGATTGTTTGATAGTGTGACGTAGACTATAAATTTGGCGGTTAAAACATCGATTAAGCTCATCGGATACGAAACTTACGTGAGTGCTGGAGCTGCGGATCGCTACGTATTAACTGCATTATCGGTTTGCCTTCCCGCTTGGTGATAGAAAGACGTCATGAAAAGTCTGGAGATCCGCAAGTTCTTAACGCTTCTGAAAGAATCCAGTTAGCGTTTTCTCTGTGCTTACCAAATCACGATGAGATATTAGCGTTTTGGGGTACAGAGTAGAAGCCAGGCGGAAAAAGTCTGAAAACAACTCTCGCCTCAAAAGCGGTGCGTCGTTGCTAGTCTTGTTCCATTTCTCAAAGGTTGCGGTGCTAAAAGCTGGGAAAGCGAGAGTGGTTTTTGGAGTTTAGGGCGAAAAGTGTATGTTTGAAGAGTTGTTGTTCTTCGCACTTGGAGCAGACAATGATCCCAGAATTCATTGCGGTCAAACAGGGCGCTGTCTGAAGTCAAAACCTCTCGCGGGGGGGCGGTGGGTTGGGGCAGATTATTACTTGTTTTCAGTAAAAACTCTACCTTATAAAATAACTTTGAAAACTGTGTAGCTGCTGCACCGAGGTTTCCATTGTTCATTAATTTTGAAGAGCGCATTTTTTGAAACCACTCGTGACATGAAATCCCAGCTTGCTTTTACTGTTAGCCGTGAAATAGTTGGTCGAACTTCGGAAACGCTACCGAAAATTCATTCGGCACGAAGTGAAGTCTGCCCGTTTTCGATGAGTATCTTGAACACAATCCATGGAAAAGTTGCATTGGCGCGCACGGCAAACATTCAAAGCAATACTAAGCGGTACTCCTCGCGATTCGTCTGTGTGAATCAGACTACGTAAACAACGGATGATAACGTGAACGATCGCCGCAGTTATGAACACAACTTAAGCAGTAGTGAAACCAAAAAAAAAACAAACAAACAAAAACAAAACAAAACAAAACGGAAAAAAAAAACCGCTTGTACGGGATTCGAACCCACAACCTCTGCGAAACCGGTGAATTGCCGTAACATCCGCGCTTGTTGGTTCGTGACATATCCGTGACTGATGAACAAGTGAGAATGAATATTTGGTAAACACGCTGCCGAATTTGAACACATAAATCACTTTTGCGTTGATCGCCTCGGTTTTTTGCTTCTATGGAGGCTAATAAACTACAGCAAAAAGTATTCTAACGCGAGATAAACATTTGTGCGCGACTACAGTCATTGTGATGAGACAATCCATCACGCGTGATAAAGGGATTGAATTTCATGCAAATTTTTTTACGTTTTGGAGCCAAGTTAATTTCACAAAAGAGTTAAGTATTTCTGTCAAATCCTTTCACTGTCGTCATTTACGTTAATTTTTATAAGATTTTCATTCCATTGTTTTCCACTTGACGATGAAAATGAATCCATCAAAAATGTTTCAACTGACGAAACCACGCGCAAGTTTTAATTTACTACGCAACACAACGTTCTGAGTAAACGAAACATGACGGAAAACAGCGTACTCTTAGGACTCTTAATTTTTGCCCTAGAACATCTGATTAACTCAAATTTTTGCTGTTGTTCGCCAATAGGAGTTGTCTTGGCAAAAAGTTTCTTCAAGTCAAAACAGCCGTCTTTAATATTTTGTGATTTTTCAGCCATCGGCAAGCTTTTTGCACACTGATTTAGAATCAACCGAGGTGTTTGTACGCTGGATTTAAGATGTACGCTGTATTTAAGACAAACAACCGACTTAAGCGCTGTGTTATATCGGCCAAAGCCTTTCCGAAAGAACTTAGAGTCAACCAAGGCAACTAGGCGCTGTTTTCGACTCGGACGAACCCTTAAGTCAAGCTGATTCGGACTCAAACAACCGCGCTTTAATGCTAGCGTTGACGTTAACATCAACACTAACCCTAACCATGTGCCTAACCCTATCCCTAACCCTATCCCTAACCCTATCCCTAGCCCTAGCCGACGCTCTAGCCCTAATGTTAAGTCCAACCTAAACCCAACAATAACCCTGAATCTCTTCGGGGTGAGTGCTGTTTTCAGGTCGGACAAAATCTTTGCGCGCTGACCTGAGATTAACCAAGGCTGCTGTGTGCTGTTTTTTTTTTAAGTCAACCACGAATATTGTGCACTGTTTTCGTGCCAAGCGAGCTTGTCGAGTGTTATGATTAAGCAAAAACGACACATTGCGCATTACGTCTAACTGAACAGAAACGTTCTGTGTTCTCTTAAATCGGTTACGAGCATTTGGCGCTTAGTCTTTCACGCAAAGAATACCCTTGGGCATTGTTAATTAGCATACTCCACCAGAGATATGAAGGCCTCGGTGCATAACCATCCTATGTCGAATTTTGGGTTGTTTTTTCGATTTTGCCTGGATTTGCCCGAATTGTTGCATGTAAACTGCAATTCGATTGAAAGAAGATGTAATGCAACTTGCAAACCACTCCCATGGAAGCTTGGTTTCTTGGTGTACGTAAGAAAAAATGCATTTCTGGATTCTGGATGAATCAGTCAAAAAAATACCATACAATGTGTTTCCATCGAATTGCAGTTCACATGCAGAAATTCAGACAAATCCAAGCAAAATCGAAAAACGACTCAAAATTCGACATAGGATGGTTATGCACCGAGGCCTTCAATTGTTTCTAAGTAAAGCCCAGTTTGTCCCTTCATGTAAGCATATGCAAACAGTCATATGAGTGTAGTGAAAACACATACCTCAGAACCATCACTATCATACTTACTGGATGCCTTGAAAACTCAGACACACAAAAAAATCAGACCTTGTTGATGGCTCAAAAAATTACACCTGAAAACTTTAGACCCTCTGGATGTCACCAAAACTGAGAAGCAGCATGTATATTTTCTTGCTTGTATCAAGCTGATGAGTTTATGTGCTATAATCATTAAGGAATTAGAGTTAATGTCTTTAAAATATTAAACAAACACATGCATTGCTTGACATTTTCACAGCTGACGTTGTCGCCCTGGTCATCATCATCATCATCATTTCTCCCACACCAATTCCTAAGAGGTCTGCCCATGACCAGCAGAGGCTCTTAGGGACAGGTTGTCAGCTCATTGCTCAGCTTCCATCCATTTATTTATTTATTTATTTCCCACACAATGAACTTGAATGATCAATAAATTACAATGAATAATATTATTCATTGTAATTTATTAATTAGGGAACGCATCCAAATATCGGTCGGGGACCCGACTATCGGAAACAGACCCGATTAATTTTCCGATGTTCCGGAATCGGTACTGGTCTGTTGTCTCTGGTTGCAGTTTCCGATGTTGATGATACCTTTTACCGATTCAATCGGAACCAAATACATTCCAATAATAATATAGGTCATGTTTATCTGATAACATGAAATGCGACCTTGTAAACATGTCATATGTCACGAAACCACAAGATGAAAGAGTCTTTATAAAAACAATTATATACAAAACCTCTACCAGTCTTTCATTCTGTTCGTGTTACTTTAGCTTTTTTCTACTCCATAACAATAATTCCGTGGATTGTACGTCGGGTTTTAACTTTGTTTGAAGACGCAAAAATATATCTTTAGTTAATCATTTCAATGTTCAGCCACACGAAACCACAAGATGAAAGAGTCTTTATAAAAACAATTATATACAAAACCTCTACCAGTCTTTCATTCTGTTCGTGTTACTTTAGCTTTTTTCTACTCCATAACAAATAATTCCGTGGATTGTACGTCGGGTTTTAACTTTGTTTGAAGACGCAAAAATATATCTTTAGTTAATCATTTCAATGTTCAGCCTGGTCGTTTCCGACGGAAACCGCTCCACACTGGTCTACACATTTCACTCTAACAGTTAAACTGTAAAACAAGTCACAATTCGACGCAAAACACCACACAACACTGATGATATCAACCTCTTGAAAGTACCTTCATTCACATCTACGAAAATGATTACAGAAGAGGGAATGGCTGCATGACTTACCTGTCAGTCTTCAAGCTCGAGCACAGCATGAAATTACTTTGATCTCTCGACACTTTGGATAATTTTCGCTTTGAGTCAAGGTGGCCGACATTTTCATCTATAAAATATTCTGAGGGGAGATTGTTGTCCTAAATGTCCAAGACATTTGTACAAACACGGCGGCGGAAGGACGACGATTTCCCAATAAGAAGGAGCGTGATTAAGAAACTGAAATGGTTAAGGTTAAGTATTTTATCGAAAGCACTCCAGAAAAGGTGCGTGCTGTACTTTCGTCTTGACTTGAAAGCAAAGATTGGCTTTCTGTAGTGGCCAATCCTTTGGTTCTACTGTTTCTAGCTATGGCAGGTATTTGTAACACTTTCTTTCATGTTGCAAACTTGCACTTCATTAATACATTTTGTTATCTTGGTAGCGCTTATCAGGTCAGCAAACAAACTATTTGGAAGGTAGGCCGTAGGTGGTGGCAACATTTCAGTCTTATTACTTCAAGTTTATGTTTTTCTTGTTACTTTATTAAAATGATTATAATTACATCTTAACTCCGCTATTGTAAGCTTCTTCATAGCAAGTGTAATTTGCAGTGTGCTCGCATTATAGAAACAGAAATAAACTTGATATTAACTTCATCTACATTAAAAATAAACATACATACCTTACGACCATACTGTTTTAATTTATTGAGTGCTACATGAAAATGTTTTAGGTATACGAAAGGGGTACCATTTGTCAATGGAAGGTATATGAAAGGGGTACCTTTTCTGTCAAAAATGGTATATAAAAGGGTAAGGGGTCGGACCTCGGGTGGAAACTTCACGGCAGACCAACACTCTGTCAGATTCAACGCTCGATATGACAGGCACTGTTTACTGTTGAGGTTTATTTTAAGCATGCGCTCTTACATCACCTGTCACATTCCTGACAGGCGGTCACTTGCACAAATCGGATTTGACCAGATCTTGCCTTCGGCTTTGTCCATAAGAGATCTGAGTTCGAGATTATTCTGGACTTGCTTAGCTGGTCCCAGTTTTACATGGCTATGAACTAGCCATGTTTAAAATTCATAGTAAGACTTCTTTCCCTTCAATGAAGCCATGAAACTCCTGTTCAAACTGAATTTGTTTCACTTCAAAACACAAATCTGTACACGTTTTTGGGCTCACACGCACCGTACAAATGCAGTGCATTTCATTGAGCTCTGATTTGCTCAAATTTTCTCTGTTACTTAGTGAAATTTCACACTCCATTTTTTCAATCATTCAGTTTTATTTTTTGCTCATTAATATTCATATTTTCAATTATCCGGACTCTCAATTATCTGGACTCTTCAGCTCAGTCCCAACGAGTCCAGATAATCAAGGTTCTTGAAACTGTAACTTGCTTTTGGAAAGGATAAGGATTTCAATGGCTTTTTCCTTATTTTGTTATAGGTCAGTCTTTAACAGACTTCACACAACCACTTATATCACTTGGAGTAAAGAAGGGAAGTAAAGTATTGTTGATTGGTAAAAAGGTTAGAACCAAAATATCATCAAAACTAAAAACCTTCCTTTATGTTAATATGATATCATTGTAATGATGTTTGTTAGTTCAACACCAAAACTAATTATGTCTTTTCAGTTTGATCCACTTGAAGAAGAAAACATGAAAGCTATACTAGCCACTGAAAAAAAGATAGATGATCTTGAAAGAAGACTGAGTGAACATATAGAAGAGCTCAGTGGCATAGAAAAGGTGATTATACATGTTTTTGTCTTTAAGAAATCCATTACATTGTTCCAATCACTGGGGGTTTTTTTTGTAGCCAAGTTTGGGACAATGCAGTACTTTGTCACACACACACAAAGCACTGATCAGCAATTATTTGTTAGATTTTCAGCTGTTGTATTGCTAGTGTGATTAGGTGGCATGTGCAATTCCCTGTGGTTGCAAAAAATGGCTTCTAAAGCATAGAGATCAATTTTGCAAATTATTAGCAGACAATAAATTGAAATCCCATTACTGGTACGTTCCCGTTAAAAACTATCTTCTTAACCCTTTCATCACCAAGGGGGACTTTATAGATTTCACTCTGGCTAATGCCAGACGATTTTACTTGTCAAAGGGAGGCCTTTGGTGGTGAAAGGGTTAAAGTCTTGGTAGGGCACAAAGACTCACTTTGTAAAATGTTTTGACAGGGATTTCTTGGACCAGACTTAGTACCCAAAGCTTTGGAAAAGTTAACAAGAAAATTACAAGCAGTTAATGAGGATTTCATGAGAACCCTTGAGAGTTTAGATTCTTTGGTTAGTTTACTAACATGAACACAGACACTGGACTGCGTGTGGCTGCATGTCATAAGAGCAGTTCATATAAGTTCTATGTTGACGACTTTTCACATGTTGGTTTAACTCGTTTAAGTGAAAGATCAAACATGACTGCAAGGATTATTAACATTGGGTTTAGGGTTTGTTTATCTTAAGAATATGTCATGGAATACTCCCTTCAGCAAACAATATTATTATCCTTCATTTTCTTGAATTGACAATGAAAGTCTCAAATTAAACTGGTGTATGTCGTCAGACACCATTTGTAGGTATTTCCAAGGACAGTAATTATTTAGTTAATAAGCACCATTTTGGCTTCAAAGGATTTTAAATTTCAAGTGTGGCTTTCCTTTTTAAAGCCAGTAAAGGTCAGATGCAAATATTTTATCTTACTTGTGATTGTGTTTGTCATGTTAATTAGTAGAGACTGTATCAAAGTTAACACATGTACTCTAATTAGCTGAGCAGGACTCTTTTATGAAAGTTAATGCAGCAGTTGATTTGTATTGGGGTTTAGAGAGGTGTACATGTGACTCAAATACTACCCGTAGATTGATCATAACTGCTATGAATTATTAATGAATTATACAATCAACTTTATAGTAACAAGCTTGCTTTATTTTATTTATTTATTTTTTTTTTGGCAAACCTAGATCATTGATCCCAGTTTACAACAGGCAAAGGGAAAGAAGAAATCACTAGTGCAACGGATTCAGGTGAACAGATTCTATTGATATTTCTTGTTTTATTTAAACTGGTGAAGTTGAAGATAAAACAACCATATTTTGCAGTGTAAAGGGAACCTCCACTCTTATAACAAATTGGCACTAAATTGTAGGAAATAATTCAGTATTCTTTTGACTTTAAAGGGAACCTCCACTCTTACAAAAAATTCTCACTAAATTATTGGAAATTATTGGAAATAATACTTGATTCCAAATTTTGTTTTGAAACGTGGATAAAACATTTATTAAGTGTACATTAAATTTGAAATTGTCATCGCCTATTTTCGCTTTTAAATTTCCTGAGTGTGGCCATTTTGGATTTGATGATGTGTTATGGTTGCCTTATTGTTTAACACAAAGGATTTTCTGCTTCAATTGCTTCCTGACAATAGCTGCAACCATTACACGTCATAATAACCAAAATTGCCAAGCCCGGGAAATTTAAAAACAAATAAAGGCAACGATGATAATCAATTTTTTTGTACACTTAAATGTTATATCCGCATTTCAAAACAAAATTTGGAATCTAGTAATTATTTCCAATAATTTAGCGTGAATTTTTTGTAAGAGTGGAGGCTCCCTTTAAAGTCAAAAGAATACTGAAAGAGAACAGCATAATACAGCTGGGCTCGACCTTGGCAGTGGTCAACTAGCCAAATACCACTGGACTGTCAGTTTTGGCTAGTGAAATTCCCTCAGTTACTAGCCATATTGGCTACTAAAATTGTGGAGGCAAATTTCTTTGTCAACTGCTAAAGATAAATTTAGTGCTGTGAAAATTGTGAAACAATGTTTAACATGCAGAAAGAAAAAGAAACGAAGTAATCTTTCATGTGAATGAAAGTGAACAGCTTCATGACCAAGCCACATTTAGCTAAAGAGACTGGATCTGAGTGTTCCCATCATGGACTTCAATCGTAAATGAAAGTGCTCGCCATATTGTTCACACTTCGATGATCTTCAGTGGGGTAATTACTTCAATAGGGTAATTACTAACTTGAACTGAATATTTTCATTTTACTAGCCATAAGCCTACTGGTAACAAAAATTACGATCTAACCCCATACAGGATGTGACATCTTCTTTGTGACCAGCTGGGTGCTGGGTTTTTTACCCACAGTTCGTAAATGCAATGATCACTTACATCTTAATTCTTTAATCCACAGTTCAAATATATGATTTTCATTTACAGGCATCAAGAGTTTCAGTTTCCTTTGTGGGACAGAAAGTGAGCACCAAGACTTGAATGGCAGCCATATCTTTGTTTCCTTTACGCGAATATTGGTATTATTTGAGTACTAAGTTCCAATATTTGCATAAAAGGAGACAAGATGATGAGTGAAAACAATCCAAAAGGGCTGTCATTTGAGACTTGGTGCTCACTTTCTGTCCCACAATGCTCTGCGTCCCACAAAGGAAACAAAAACTCTTAATACTCATTTATTCATCACCCACTGGTATATTATGAACCAACAAAATGACCAGCTCCCAGTTGGCTTGTTAGCTCAGTTGGTACTGAGCACTGCACAATTATTGCTAGCAGAGGTCATGGGTTCGACTCCAA
>JAEMWC010000678.1:387500-397500 GCA_016490735.1 Pachyseris speciosa
CTATTATTTGTACACTTTCTGTATTACTGGAGATGTGTTGAAATGAAGAACTAAATTAATTTTTATAGATCCATTTTTTTGTAGCCTGACACATTGAATGTATTTGGATACTGACATGGCCCTGCATCCTCAATAATGAAATTGCCCTTAATCTCCAGTTTCTTTTTGCACAGTAGGAGAGCTTCTGAACTAGTAATACTGAAAGGTTATAGATGCCACTCCTGTTTGGAAAATTCAGATTTTTTCCAAGTGTGCACATGACAGTGTAGGATCAAAGTGGCTATAAATGACAAAGTATATGATAAAAGAACAGAAGGAACAAGAATATTCAAGCGCCAGCTAATATGGATTGGTCTCAACACTTAGAAAGGTTTTTAGTAAGAATATTGTTATTTTGTTGGCATTTAAACTGAAAATAATGCAGTTTGTTGGAGCTGAGTGGAGTTTTCAGAGAAAAGGCTAACTTAAGATGCTGTTTCTTGAATTGTTATTTTGTTGGCATTTAAACTGAAGCAGTTTAAATGACCTTTATATCCAAACTCCCACTTTTCAAGTTCAAGATGCCAATGTCATCCAAACAACTCTGGATAAAACAAAATAGATAAAAACACGACATCAAAAAAACAACCAAGCAAAAAAATTAAACGCTCGCAAAACCTAAATCAAAGGCTATGAGAGTTGACAGAAAATGAATTGCAACACACTTGAGGGTATATGATTTTGATTCCTTGATTAAAAAAGCTCCAAAAGAAAAGAAAAGTGCAACACCTGTATTATTTTTTTGCACCGCCCTCTTCTATCTGTTCCGTTTATTCCAAACAAAATTACTAAAAGCAAGTTCCTCCCCTTCTGTATATCTTTTGTTAGTCTTTTCTAGTATTCAGACGAGATTTGCTTTTTCATTTGGCCATTTTCGTATTCGTAATTTTGGTTGTACAGTTTCATGGTAGGAATTTTAGTTTATTACATATGTGGAATATATGCCAAGCTTTATGCAAAGACCAGGAATTGAAGGAGCGAAGGAGGGACATCAGTGTCACACACCTACAGCTCGTAAAGTCCGTGTTAACCCTTTAACTCCTTGACCGGCCGCGCAGAACCGCATCCCTTGTACCACTTGTGAGGTCATCAGTTCAACGCTTGCAGACAACTTTAACATGTACATACATACATATTTAATAATCCTTTTAGTCAAGACACTGTACAGGATGCTAAAGAGGTCAGACGGGTCCGACGGGAGTACGTTTAAGGGTGCGTAACATGTGTAGGGGGAAGAGATCTTTCAAACCATACCTGAAAAAGCACGATTCCGTCAAACAGGCCGGAGAAAACGCAAAAAAATCGAGTGACGTTTGACCCGAAAATTTGAATGAAAATCTTGTTCCACTACCCACCTGCATGTCCTTCCATCTAATCCTACTATCCTAAACGTTTTCCCATATCTTTTCCCATTGAGAGGAATCCCAGAAAATGCCCAGCAAGACAGAAAGAAAGCGAGGCAAGAGGGGAGGAGAGAAAGCGAATGGTAAAAGGCGAGAGGGCATTCTCGACCCCAGAGCTCTTCCCTTTTGCGCATGTCTAACGGGAAAGACGGCGGGAAGAACAAGGGAGACTTTTGACTGCGCAGGCGCGTAAATTTTTTTTGTTTTTTCAGTTTTCGACGATCACGCGGTTTTGTGTGCTGTTGAATTTGACAACCAAAACTTTAACGATAAGGCATTCTTGAACAGGTTGTCAGCAAGCCAAATCAAACATATTGCCACGAAAAGCAATTTACGGTGAAGAAAAAAATTTGGGTGTGACATCAATTGTCGTAGTTTTGCGGTCGGTAAAGGTCTGTTCGTGTGGAGGTGTCGACGGTCAAGATGGCGATTTGTCTGCAACGAGTATTTGACGAGCCCAGTGTCGATGCATTTTTCTGCCGTCCAAGAGTCTGCTTCAGATCGTAGTTAATGTCAAGCTAAACAAGTGGGACTTTTGTGGTAAGTACAACCCATCTTTGGTTCCTTGAGTTTGTTTTTTTAGGTTTTTATTTGCTTCGTTTTCTGCCAAGGAAGAAATCGTGTTGCTATCATTTTCAATTCCATGATGTTGTTCAACAAGATAATCTTACCGTTTTCGTTTACATCATTTCTTCATGAAAGTCGAATACAACACTGCAATTAACTAATCCTTCCATTTGATGGGTACAGCTGTCGTTTCATATCCATGATTTTTGTTGTCAGGCAAGATGAATGGTTTGATTAGTAAATTTAATTTTTGTATTACCTCAATTAAAAGTTTGTCATCATACCCCCGAGACTTTTGTTTCCCTTCGTGATATGGGAATTCCCATTAACAGGGGATACTTCTGTTAGTGTACTACCTGTTAGCAAAATCTGGCGTAATTTCGTGGTGCACCCCCTATTCACCCTGGCCAGACAAAGCTTCGTTGATCGAATTTCATTTTCAAAATATTGGATATTTAGGCTCACGCTTTTACCCTGCCTAGATTTCGCAAATTATAATCTACTATCAATATTGAGTTATCACCAAGTTGTACTTACTCCAAATTTATTTTGTCTTAAATCTTAACTTTGTAGACCATTCCGTTAACTTATTTTGGCGTTTGTTGTCAGGACAGTCGTTCGCAAGTGAAATTAAATTGTGCTTCGAGATTTGATTGCGACTACATTTTTGTGTATTCCCGAATAACTAATTCGTGATACGGGGATCGGCCAGGAGGAGAGATTCTCTAATACCATATCAATACTTTGACCGAAACAAAAGAAATTTAAGTACTGCATTGATAGACCAAATTTTCGATCAACTGATGATTCTTGCGCGAGCAAGTTTGTTCCGCCTTTGATGGATGCTACTCGAATTCGTTTTCGTCAATTTGTCAATATGCCTTGGTCAAGCCCCCTTAATGCAGCTTTACGTCTGTTTGCTCATCCTTTTTCTTACTTTTCTCAGGTAATTTTGAGTTTGACTGTAAATTAAGAGGGTAGAGAACGTAAAACTATTTCAGATCAGGAGAATTCATAGGAGTAGTGATTTTAAGTGATAGGATGGCAGAAGAATTTGCAACCTGACAGCTGATTATGCTACATTTTCACCAATTCTTCTGTTATTATGATAGCCTTTTTTTGTTTTCAACATCAACACAACCAGAAGAAGGCAATTTAGCAACTGGATCCTTCAACACATGTTAGGAATTAAGTGAAAAAACACCAAAACATTTTACAAGTTTTTGTTTGGTGTTGCATCAACTCACTCAATTTTCATATTGAAACATCATTTTGAATCTTAAATTGTGTTGTGTATTTAAAATTCTTTTGCAAATTTGATTATTCAATACATACAAATGTGCTTTTCTTTTATTTCACTTGCAGGGGAAGCAGAGGTGGAATAAATGTGTTACAATATTAGCTAAATGGACACCCTTCTGGCTAACACCTGAATGAAAATTGTTGAATAAAAAGTAATCATATACATTTGTAGCCTCTCTTTTAACTGAATCATCACTATTTAGACTTGATCATCTCTACAAAGAATTGTTGATGTATTTACATTTGTTTTTATTAAGGTGTTGTAATGTACTTTTATTAATATTTCAAAAACTAAAGAAAATAGTAGTTTCCTATGGTGAATGTTAATTACACAGATTATTGTGTCACTAGTAATTTCACTGGTTGTGGGTTTTTCCTCTCATGATATTTGTTGAAATGAATCCCTCTTTTATTGTTGATTTGCACAAGTGATGGTTTTATTATAACTCAACTTGAACACATTTTGGTCTTTCAAGTAAAACTACTACATATCAGGCCTCTTACTTCAACAGTGTAAAACAAACCTCTACCATTAAAAAAATATTTTAGTGAATGATCAAAACAGAACTGATGCAAAACAGCAGCAATGCGTTTGTAGATTGGTTAGTAAAATTCTTTTTACTATCATCAAAATGTTGGGAGGAGGTTATGCAAAACAAAATGAATCAAAATTATTTGCAGCAGCATAAAACTCAAAAGATATTGTTAGCTTTGGGCCTTTTCACTTCTTGGGAGATTTCTCCTAAATAAACCAGAAGATCAGAGGCAAGTTGTGTTTCATAGCTTATGTAGAAAATTTTAATTATAATTCCATTCTTAGAACAAACAAAGCAAGCAGGTAAGGGCAGCTGTTTATTATGAAAATGAACATGAGGGTTCACTATTTATGAAAAGTATAACAGTGAGTTTATTTTGTAACAGCAGCCAATTCAAAGCCCAACAGATCAACTGAGGAATTACCAAGAAATCTGAGCTCCTCAATGGACAAAGCTTCAGTCATTCCAATGGGCAAAATTACTCGAAAAATATAACCACTTTGGTTTATTTTGACTTGAAATGGTTTCCCTATACTCGAACGTTTTCCTTGCACATCAGTCTACTCTTAATCCGAGCACAACTATGATCCAAGCAAAGCCTAAATTATAGTTTAAAAATGTTAAACAGCAAAAGCCCAGTTGCAGAAACAAGGGAATCTGTTGATCATAACTCAAATGTAGCAGTTCATTAGTGCTTGTCTTTGCAGTGATTGAATCTTAAAATTAACATTAAGAGCTTTCTGCTTTTATTTAAAAAGTATAAGGAGCTTTGTCCGGTACACTGGTAGACAATTGAAAACCTAATACACTAACCCAGATTAGCATGAAATTTGATAAATGATTAATGAGCTCCTTGATGTAAGCGTATATAACTTCAATTATTGAACATTTCAAATACATTTTAAAAATAACACATCCGCTTATTTTCACTAGAAATGGTTTTCCTGCGCTTTGACCTTTTCTGTGTACATCACTGTCAAACTGAGTCTAAATTATACCGCAAAACTCACTGAATGTTGTACAGAAAGAGCCCGTGAAAGTACGTAGTTCAGTTAAATTTATGGAACTAACCTCGAAGCACATCGGTCTTCTGTTGACAAAGCCGCCGTTGAACTTTCGCTGACCTCTGACCCAGCTATGAAGTGCTTCGTTATTTTGTAAACTTGACGGCATAAAGAATTTTCCCAACCCGGTACTCCTGCTTTTTAGAGCAGATCGCTCCTCATTCAAACCGTTTTTCCCCCAACATATTCACGCTTACACGCCGCATGAACCTCCACGCAGGAAAAATCTGCTTTTACTCTAGAGCGGATACTTGTACAAATAACATTTTATGGTCCTTAAGAAATCATTTCCAGTTTTTACTACTGATTAGGAAAGAGGACGACACATGAACATTGATATTTTTATCCAAAATATACTAATAGAATAAGTGATCCAGTACATCTTTCCACCGGCGGCCATGTTTGTTTACACTGAAATCTCTTTGGCGCGCGTGTAGAGGAGCCTGGATTCAAGGGTAAGAATCAACCAATCAGACAAAAGTCTCCCTTGCTGGCGGGAAGAGCTCTGGGGAACTCTACCCAAGCTCCAGCTCTGATTGGTTATCAGTTGAAACAATGAAATTGCTTCTGATTGGCCAACTCGGTACGCGCGAAAAACTGAACGGTTACTCTTGTGATGCGAACTAGCTTCGAAAAAATGTTCACAAAACAAACATGAATGAAAACCCTAAAACGTCCTTCCTTGAACAAACAACAGCTTCAATATAACTGATTTCTGCTCTACCTTCACTGCGATTTTCATAATTATACAGAATTTCTTTTTCAAGCGCCAACCGCCAAACCGCGTTTTGGCTTCTATCAATCATGCAAACTTTCCGAACACACTCCGGGACGAAAAAGCCATTTGCATTGAAAAGTATTGAAGAATAATGTGCGCTAAATACGGGATTTAGACTCATAAATCCCGTATTCTTTATCTATAATATTAAATAGTGCAAAGGAATGAGATGAAAGACGACGACCCAGTTCAGTTCCTTGAACAAACAACAGCTTCAATATAACTGATTTCTGCTCTACCTTCACTGCGATTTTCATAATTATACAGAATTTCTTTTTCAAGCGCCAACCGCCAAACCGCGTTTTGGCTTCTATCAATCATGCAAACTTTCCGAACACACTCCGGGACGAAAAAGCCATTTGCATTGAAAAGTATTGAAGAATAATGTGCGCTAAATACGGGATTTAGACTCATAAATCCCGTATTCTTTATCTATAATATTAAATAGTGCAAAGGAATGAGATGAAAGACGACGACCCAGTTCAACAAGCGTGAATTGTTATTTATTGATGTTGATGTAATTTTCCACGCCGTCAGCCTTCTGTGATTTGTGTGTCCATCGCTCAGGAAGAACGAAAAGGGTCGTTTCAGAGCCACAAACTTCCCCTGATTTTATTTCCAAGTACCGTGGTACTTCTCACTTAAACAAATGAAAATACAAAATCGATCAAACACGAGGCGCGAAGCCCGAGAAGAGCTCTGGGATCGAGAATGGCGAGAGGGCGGAAATTTTGCTTTCTGCGCATGCCCGAACTCTTCGAAAGCTTCAATCTCGTTCCCGGAGGCTGCGATCCTTTTGGCCAGCGCCAAGTCCGTTGCCCGTTCCGCTGGACAAGGGTAACGTAGGCTCTGGGGACGAGATTGACATACGTTAAACATACATTTAGCATCAGGAACAGAAGAGCGTAAGGAGGTCGACCAGGAAACAGAGTTTTGGCCAGTTTTGGTTCTTTAAATTGATTTGTGAATGATATATGAAATGAATCATATATGAACTGCGGAAATGAAATCAAATGAAGAATGATCCTCGCAGTTGATTTTTTTTTTCAGGCTTCTATTTGCAGTTGCATAAATTGCGTTCACAACTGCGAGGATCATTCTTCATTTGATTTCCTTTCCGCAGTTCATATATGATTCATTCCATATATCATTCACACTCATTTCTTTCACGGGAACATATGAACCCACAATTGACCTGCTCCCAACGTCAATGGCTTCATAGCTCAGTTGGTTAGAGCATCGCACCGGTAAATCGCGAGGTCACGGGTTCAAACCCCGTTGAAGTCCTGAATTTTTTTCAGGCTTCTATTCGCAATTGCTTAAATTGAAAATAAATTGATTGTTATTAATGTGTTATGTTTTGTGTTGTATAGTTTGTGCGTGTGTTTTCCGCCCCAAATATTGTAATTTATTTCTTGTAATTTGGCTTCCTAGTTCTTTAAGGCGGGACTTGACCTAAACACCGTTTTTGCGTCGCTTAACATGGATTTGACGTTAATATCTCGTTCGCGTTTCAAGCAATCCAAAATCCCTATGCTCATCCCACGAAGTTGTATTGTGGGGTGTTTTGTGAATTGTTTTGCTGATTTTTGGGCATATTTGGGAAGAGATGATTTTCCTCAAATGATTTGTTAAATTTCGGGAAATAGGGAATATTGAAGATTTAATGAAGGTTTAAAATTGAAATTTGAGGTGAAAAATTAGTAAATGGACAACAAAACAGTTCCCCAGCAACCTTCAGTGCCCTTGTGGAGTGTCAACTGTCTGGTGATGTTTCAAAACATGTTTGTACATTTTAATCCCTTCTTTAAACTCTTTAAAATCTCACTTCAATTGACCTCAAGTCCCATCTTAACTCTTTAGTTACTTTATGAAGCCATTTCCCCTTTTTAAATTTCTTTGTTTGTAAAATTCGTCCTTGTGTTCATATAGTGAATAAAGTTGTTGTTGTTGTTGTTGTAGTTAAGAAAACGGCTCGGCGAGCTTCATACGTTTTTTTTTCCAAAAAAAATGTCCAGGAGCCAAAGGGTTAAGCAAAGTACACTTTGAGCATGAAACAACCGCACACAAAAGCGAACCTGTAACTGTGGTCCCTTGGTAACCGTGCGTCCCTGGAAACGAGATGCGCAAGATGGCGGATATGTTAACAGTAACATTTTCAGGAAGCTCAACAGAAACTATTGAGAATGCTAAGGCTTTCTGGAAGGCAATAGATCCACCTCCTAAACCAAAATCTACATTAGTTGTCACTGGAATAAATCATCGCTTATTAACGGCGCCTACAGTTGAGAACGGTTTGTAAATTATATAAGGGCGGGTTTTGTTCTGCTAAAATTACTCTGACTGATGCTTGTCTTTGATACGAAATTGTTGTTTTGTTCAGCAGAGAAATTAAATGATGCTTCTCAGAAGTTTACTGAAAAGGAAAATAATCCAAGTAAGTTGTCTTGAGCATCCAAAGAGGGCATAACGACGTTCTTGTGTCAACATGTTTAATATTTTGGATTGTGTGCCATATAGTACGGGCATATATATAAGACCAGACTTGACATGGGATCAAGTTGGGTTGCACATATTTTTTTCAGGACTTGAACGACATCTGGAAGATGCACAGCAAAGGAAAGACAGGGAAGAAGAGGAGTATGTTAATAAAATGGTCAGTGCTCATTTAAGAAGTGCTTGATTTGTTTTTTCAAAGTTTTAATGTAATTTGTGGCTTTTACTTCGACACAGATGACGTAAAACAAAAGAACAAAAACACGAAAGAATACCTCATCAGAAATGTTAACCCTAAAGGCCTGGGCAAACGGCTTCAACATCCATTTGATTTTGTTGAACAGCAATGTTGAAACCGTTTGCCACCCCCTTTCAACCGTTTTGAAACAAGTTGAATGGAAGTTGAATCAAAGTTGAATGAGTTTAACAGTGTTTAAACTTTGCTTCAACATCCATTCAACATTTCTTTTGTTATCATGATTGTTGAATGATGCCTTTTGCCACCTGCTTTCAACATTGTTAGGTATGTGCATGTGCACTAATTGGTCTCTCAAAGACATATCCATGGTAACAACTGTGGGACTGGATAACAGGCCCATTTGCCACACCCCCGGCATTCAACATAGTTCAACAGGGTGCAACAAAATCGAACAGATGTTGAAGCCATTTTTCCGGGCCTTAAGGCATTGATAGAAAACAATGCATTATTTTGTTCGATGACATCTGTGTCCGGTACACACAGTAAGAGCCAATAGACTTCTCCATGGTTTATGACACCATCTTGGCCAGGGGACAAACACAGCTAAAATTACACTGAATGTATAGGATTTGAGCCAACTTTGAGCTGCTGTAATGGCGCCATAAAGAGACGGATTTCCAACATTTGCCACTATAAATAGTTTTATTGGTATCATTCATTTGATAGAAAATAAGACCATTAAAAAAGGCATGACGTCCATAAATTCGAATTATAAAACGTCTTCTTTCCCAGGGCCCCTATGAAAACGAGCCTCGTAACTGAATGGGCTACCCTGGTTAAATAAGGTTACCTACTTACTTACTTCTAATTTCGCTGCAATTTGCATAATTTTGATTATAAGGGTTTGTATGAAATCTTAAAAACTCATTTGCCATCGTTGTAGCCTGAATCTGTTCTTTATATTTCATGAAAATAATCTCAGTACAAATGTATTTTAAAATGTATTTTCGCTGTGGAAATCTGCCTCTTTGTAGTGGCATACAGTTCCAAGCCCCCTGCCAAGATGGCATCATAAACCATGGAAAGGTCTGGTTTTTTTTAGACATGCTCCCAAATGGCTGCTTGTGTTTGTATTGTGTATTTTAGAGATCATTCAGAGAAGATGCTCAGCAAACACTTGCCCAGAGGAAGGCTGAGAGATTAAAAGTAAGCTCTTCAAAAATAACAAAATTAATTATGTTTAACAGATGACCGCAGTTTGGCCAGATCAGAAGTATGGACCTTTTCCAAAAGCCAATTTGTTGGAGACTGGGCTATCATGAACAAGCTACGCTGTCAGAACATTTGATGATTACTTTTTTTAAATATATTGTACACTACCCTGGCTCCAGAGGCCCATTGAAAAAAATAAATATCCCAAAAAAGCCAAAATAGAACGCGAGAGATGGGAAAACAAGAAAACAAGGAAAACCTAATAACTGATCAAGAGTTGAATGTGAAAACAAAAGGCATGATGACTTTTGGTAAATTCCAAGACTTTTCTAGCAATGTGGCCTCATTTACCCTAACTATTCCAATAATTTATGTTATTGTGAAACAATGTACATATTTTATTT
>JAEMWC010000678.1:405000-450000 GCA_016490735.1 Pachyseris speciosa
AACCCGGTTTAGCTGCGTCGCAGGCAGGAACAATGACCTTTAGGCCACAGAGGTTTATCATTATGCAGGGGTGATAAAAATAGTGTATTGATTCCAAAAAAAAACTAAGCACACTTGTTTTCGTTTCGATGGATAATTGTTTGAGAAAGGAAACGCTTATCGAACGATGTAGGATTTTTTGGCATAAATGTGAATGGAGTCTCGGTGAAATGTGAGTAGAAAATTAATTAGCAGAGTGAAACTGTTTACAAATACGTCAATCCAGGGTCATTTGAAACACAAGAAAGGAACGTTTCTGGACAGTTTCAAGGGATGCTAGTACATTTGTAAAATATAATCGCTTATCATTCAAAAATTAAAGTCCAGAAATTGAGATATTGTGGCAAAATAGTAAATAAACTACCTGTCAAAGTCTCAGGGGTGTATGATATCCCGTACTTGAGTTATTCAACAAAATGTACATCTCAATGGAGCGGATACGGGGAACACGGCAGTCCATCTGGAGTTAAATTTTGGTCATGTTAAAAGCTTTCTTCTCGCTGTTGAACTTGCAAACATTCGTATAGACACTTGTCTTAACATAGTAGTTGTTCAGACTTCAAAGACACAAGGTGAATCGACGTTTCCCGATACGTGACAACAAGTATCATTCTTGCTGTTGATATGAGATTTATACTTCCGAATCACTCGGCCGTGAAAGGTCAAACTCCCTTTGTCTGTAGTCTCTAATTTTTGGCGCTCCCCTCGCGTCGCGTCTCCTCGCAACTTCGCGCGCGCACGTGTCTTTCGCCCGCCCCACAATCCATCGCCAAAATTAGAGACTACTCGCTGTCTACTGAAGCAGACACGAGGAAACACGGCAGTCCATCTGGAGTTAAGTTTACTCATGTTAAAAGCTTTCTTCTCGCCGTTGAACTTGCAATCATTCGCATAGACACTTTCCTTAACATATTGTTTGTTCAGACTTCAAAAGCCACAAGGTGAATCGACATTTCCCCATACGTGACAACACGCATCACTGTTGTTAAAAATAGTTAGCGCTTGCGCAGCAACGCCGGAAGTGCCCTTTGTGGATGATACTCGACGACGAAAAAGAAGAACCGTCGGTAGTTTAAGACCCGGGCGCCGCGCGAGACGCGCGCAGCCCGGGTAATAAATGCCACTAGCATTACTAATCCTTACATTACAAACATACCTACAAAGCCATTGACAAGCCTCCCCAAATTACATGTAAAACATGGGAATACTCGGGGAGGTGAATCGGGAAGAAATTATTGCCTGCTTCACCACTCACCATTCTAAAATACAATGCGCCTCATCGACGATTACTGCTTTAACAGCGCGCTGATACGGCGGGCTTTGGAACAGCTCCATTCCATCCTTGCACGACACAAACGCTTCGGGATGCGTGAAAATCATCTCGTACTTCGCATCTTTTAAAAGAGTATAGTTCGCGTCACTAGCATCCAACTCCAAATCACCCGAATTGTTTTTCCTCTTTGCATTCAAAAACGTCGCCTTAACACTTCCTTCGCTGCTCCTTCTTATCTGATCTTTAATAAGGGCGTTCAATGGCGAAACAACAATAACAACGGGACGAAATGATAAGGAAGGTACGGGTCGTTGACTGTTTATCTTCTCGAGGAAGAGCGAAGGAAGGAGATGAAAAATCAAAGATTTACCGTATCCCGTCGGTAAAACGGCCACAACATCTCTGCCCGAATAAATCGCTTCCAAACACTGGACTTGTTTAGGTTTTAAATTGATGTTACAACAAGAGGCTACAATTAGCCTAAACCCGGGCTTGCAAAAAACAGTATTGTATCCCTAACTTAGTGCTAAACAAAAGAATAGAGGGAAGTCTGTCTTTCTTACATCGGACGCATTGTGTTTAGCTTGTGTTGGAGTCTATTTCTTTAGACCCCTATCAACATATATTCCTCTAAAATACAGCTCAACCATTGAGCACAATAATTATAACACTTTTAAAAAATATTTATAAAAGAACAAGAAAAAGAGAAAGAGAAAAAATAAAGCCCGTGATATATACCACTAAAAGACATCGAACCCGGGTTAGCTGCGTCACAGGCAGGAACAATTACCTTTAGGCCACAGAGGTTTATCGTTATGCAAGATGATAAAATAGTGTATTGATTCCAAAAAAAAAAAACAACTAAGCACACTTGTTTTCGCTTCGATGGATAATTGTTTGAGAAAGGAAACGCTTATCGAACGATGTTGGATTTTTTCGCATAAATGTGAATGGAGTCTCGGTGAAATGTGAGTAGAAAATTAATTAGCAGAGTGAAACTGTTTACAAATACGTCAATCCAGGGTCATTTGAAACACAAGAAAGGAACGTTTCTGGACAGTTTCAAGGGATGCTAGTACATTTGTAAAATATAATCGCTTATCATTCAAAAATTAAAGTCCAGAAATTGAGATATTGTGGCAAAATAGTAAATAAACTACCTGTCAAAGTCTCAGGGGTGTGTGATATCCCGTACTTGAGTTATTCAACAAAATGTACATCTCAATGGAGCGGATACGGGAACACGGCAGTCCATCTGGAGTTAAATTTTGGGTAATTAGTCTTCCCGTTTCTTGATTTGCCGGAATATTGATATTAAACGTTTTTCGGAGAGACCGGGCGATCCGTTCGTGGATCATGCACACGTAGCGCACCCATTTTCCGCATGCGTGCCTTCAAACGACGCGCGATCGCTTTTGTGTTTGCGAAGCACGAACAAAAAGGACAAAAAGTGTGCTAAAGGGACCGAAAAACTACCAAGACCGTTAAAATGCACGTGACATCTTAATGCTCCTAAGAACCACTTGAATACGTTATCGGACCGAACCAAATTAGAACGTGCTCGACAAAATTACGGTACTTAACTATTTTCAGTTCATTTAACTTTGAAGTAAGGTCACCAACTGTGAGCAATATTGGGATGCATGCTTTTTTGAGGCTTGCATGGTCTGATAAACTTCACACAAGCGAGCCGCGCGCCCAAAAGTATTTTTTTTTTCTGTTTTCTTGAACAAACAACTCTCTTACTATCTTTGTCTTGATCTGTCTTTGGATCGCGAAATCAAAGGAAAAGTAAAGAGTGTATTGTTTTTCGGTATTTAAGAATCTCTATGAAAACTGGTATTGAAAAGCAGGGAAATGTTCTTACCTTTAACGTCAACCGGATCCGAGTTTTGCATCCTAACAACGTAGACATTTTCACGGATCGCTGATTTGCGCTTTCGATTTGCATAAAGCTTCGCACTGTATTTATTCTCTGACAGATCTCAACACAACGAGTTGACGCTACCATCACCAAAATGTTGCTTACAGTACTACTGTCATCTCTTCTTCTGGTTCGGGTTCCGTGCGCAGAGAGTAAGGTAAGATACACTGATAAACACAACTAACCGCTTTGAGAAATACTGCAAAGATACTGTAGATAATAAAAATTGTTGAGCCAGCGTTGATCTGCCGTGACTAGCCATCTCAAGTAGAGCGACAACAACACTCATATGGTATAAACGAGCTGAGAAGAATTTGAAAAGGATCGTTTACAACTCATAACGGACAAATCGAACTTTGAATCTTTGGGCGCGCAAATTTTCACCCGTCTCAAACAGCACCACGAGGGTATAAAATTGTTTTTAAGATAGATAGATAGATACTTTATTATGCACAGGATTCATAAAGTTTACACTTATTTCCAATGAAGCTGTGCTATGAAAGTTAATCTATACAATCAGAAATAAGATAAATTAGTAATACTAATAAAAAGGAATCTAAGGTAATCTATAAAATAAAATTGTTAACTTAAAAATAGTAGTGCTAAATTACAAATTCTAAATATTAATTACAAATACTAATTTAGAACATATTGTATTCCAAAAATCTACACGCGTCGGACCAGTAATTGTTTGAAAATGCTGTAGTAATGACACTGTTCACTTCGGTTTGCAGCGAAGAATGGAGAGATTCAGTATTTGAGAAAGTTTTCATCCCACGATTTTGGCACCAAGATTTTTTCGTCACCTTAGGCCCAGTTCAAAACGTCTAACTTCTCATGTACCGAATCTAATGCAAATGAGAAAAATCTATTGTTTTCGCTCATTTGCATTAGATTCCGCACATGAGAAGTTCGACGTTTGAACCGGGCCTTAAATGTTTAAAGTGGCAAATAACTGCTGGTGAGGGAGCGACGTTTGGAGCTCTAAGTCGAATCAATGTTCGAGAAAATTATGTCGTAATATATGATAATAATTACAAAAATTAAATATGTGACTGATCATCGCAGTTGTGAACACTACTCAAGCACTAGTGAAAGTGGAGTTCGAATCCCGTACAAGCCTGAATTTTTTATTTCAGGCTTTATTATCACTACTGCTTGAGTAGTGTTCACAACTGCGATGATCAGTCACTTGTTTAATCATTAATCCGCAGTTCAAATATATGATTTTCATATATTCATTCTCATAATTACAAAAATGCCATTTAATTTTAAATGTTTTGGAATATTCATCTGTGCCCCAAGGTCTGACTTGACAGAGCTTGACAGCATACATAAAGATATTCAAGTTCACGCGCACTACAAATTTCTTTTCTTTAAAAAATCACAAACCCAGACATGCGAAAGCTCAATGAGTTTATTTATAAAACAAATAAAAAAGATAAAGAACTTGAACAAGAACTGTATTTAGTTTCGATTTCTGATTCTAATGTACTTCCAGGGTTTGTTTTTCTAAAAAAATATATATTTATCTTCGAGACCTTTTCGCTTTTTCAATAAAGCAATTTGGGTTTTCTTGCTCATATTGATCGAAAAAATGCGGGAAAACGTATCGTCACGCAAATGGGGCTGATGGAAAAACAAGTGGATAAAATTTGTTGTTGCTGCTACTTTCCAGTGCGTAAAATATTCAGTCTTAAAAACCAACAACTTCGGGTGAAGTACTCAATGAAGCATTCTTTGCCAAGTTTGTTTTTAAAATACGTGCACGCGGATTTACGCATGGACAAAATTTCTCTTTCCTGAGTTTGTTTTTATGCTTTTCCGAGAGGGAAAAGTGGCAAATACGAGATACGTGCGCGCGGATTTATCCATGAACAAAATTTCTCGGAATGTTAAAAGGAAGTCAACAAAGAGATTTATGCATATATTTTCCGTTTTATACCCGTTTGATGTCAGTGCTTTCAAGGCACCCGGCTCTTAGGTATTATAAATAGCGCTGTCAGGTATTTATTCCTAATTTGGAAGTTGCAACTTTGTGGCAAAAAGAGCCGAACAATTAGCAGATGAAACGGAAAATGCGTCACCACCGGAATGCGGACATGACGTCCGTGGGAAGCTGGTATTTCATTAAAACAATAGCGTAATCTTTACGGTTTACCTGCGGAATGACTCAAAGGCATAAACATCATGAGAAGCCGAGGAAGGGAAAATGATTGCTATATCGTAGATCCTTAACCCGCAATAAGGATTTTTTTATCAGTGAGGAGAAAAGAGGGAGGGGAGGGAGGGGAGGGAGGGGAAGGGCCTGATCACAGTTCCGTAGATCCTTTCCGCATTAGCTCATAACTTCCGTTGGCTAGGGGGATGGGTGGAGTGACTAGGGGGATGGGTGGAGTGGCTAGGGGGATGGGTGGAGTGGCTAGGGGGATGGGTGGAGTGGCTAGGGGGATGGGTGTTCCTGTGCATCCGGGACATTATCTCGCAGCTACCGTAAGTGAGGTTTGGTTGGCATCGACACAGAAACTGATGTTAGGAACGCAATTCGTCACATTTTCTCTCTCATTTCACGCTATATCGTCCGTCAACTGTATGCTGCTGTTGCAAAAATACAAAAGCCAACTTCTGCTTGTCATAATGGACAAAACAGCTTGTCAGCTACTCAAACAGTTCCCTGCTTTTCCAGCCTCTCACCAGCCGAGATAGAAAAAGTCTTTCATTGTTAAAAACTGCTTCTGTTTATTTGTGTCTAATATTGCTAACACATTCGTTGCAAGGCGCCGGAGGCTTTCCCTGCTGGTGTGGAAACCATTTCAAAGCACCATTTAAGTTTGATGCGTTCAAGACTGAACTCTTAACGTCATGTTAAACGTCATTTTTCGTATTCTTAGACCTCGCTACCACACCACTTGCAGATATGGATATAACTTATGATAATGAAAACAAGATCCAAAATGCAATACAAGAATATCTGTGTTGTTACAGTGGACTAACTGATCCATTCTATACAAACACAAACCGATATTTTTTCAGCATTAGCTATAGATTCTTCTTCCGTAATTTTTTTCTTTTAGAGACTGAAATGTCTTGAAATAAACTGATATCGAACCGTATTATCCGCGCCTCGAATATGACTCGGAATAAATATTGCCCAAAATTTGCTATATTGTGCGCGGATAATAAAGTGCCTATTAACCGCTTTGGGGAGCCCAAGCACGTGAAATAACAAAGCAAAATATATATTGACATCACCGTCATTTTAACCAATGAGAAAACAGAATCACTGACGCCTTGAATTAGAAATAAAAAGCCTTTAGAAACCCCTGTTTAAGCCATCGGCCTTACTTTTTTAGTGTTTCAAACAGTTAGTATAAAGATGGTGGCCGCTCGGCTCCTTTTTACTCTCTTCTTAGCTGTCTACGTTTCCTCTTCGTTTCCAGAGGCAACAGTAAGTCCAGTTAGTGAATGTGTTTTTGTTTTGGTTTTCAGTTCGACAAGCACTGGTATCAAAGAGGCGGCAACTGAGATGCTGTAAGGGAATCATTATCATTTCTGAGGATGTCAGTTAGGGGGGATTTCAGAGCACTGACATCAACTTCTGATTATAAGTCAATTTATATAAAGCCATGTTTGTCCTCTCATGATAACCAAAGTTTGGCTTCTACGTCAGTGAGACACCGATCTTGATGACAATTGTTAAACATCGATTTTCGTTTCTTCGTTTCATCATCACAAAAAAAATTCACGACTTGCGTCAACATGACAGAGTCACGTTTCGCGACAAGAAAAGAATGTCATTTAGCGTTTCAGGCAAAAAGATATACTAAAAATACTTCGTGCAATCGTAACTGATTTTTACTCTTCACGAATATGTAGCAGCCATTTTAACCTTCGCTCAAGTCCAAGCTGAGTAAACATAAGAGACTTGCAATATAATGAAATTTTCACAAGCGCCAATTCACATTTTGACAGATAACAGCGAGGAATGAATTGATTTCAAAACTATGGAAAAAGAACCTATTTGCCTGAAACCTTAACAAGCTGAAATGCGCCAGTTTTGCCAACTCTTTTGCAAAGAGTTAAAAGAAAAGCCTTTAAACCTTTGCAAACTTGCAGTTGAGACTTGCTTTCCGGTAGTAATATAAAAATGAAATAGCAGTTGTGAGGAATGAGATACGAGATAAAATTTCTTGTGTATTAAACTAGTTTTACTTCAAATTCGAAATAAAGACACTATTTCCGTCTTCATCGATCACAATGTCCGATTCTTCGAGTTGTTATTTCCCCGCCGACCAGTTAGTTCAGTGGTAGAGCACCGGACTACCGTGCGGGAGGTCGCAGGTTCAAACCCCGGCCGGACCAACACTCAGGGTCTTTAAATAATTGAGGAGAAAGTGCTGCCTTTGTAATGACATCTACAAACGGCTAGACTTTCTAGTCTTAATAATATATTTAATAATATTTATTTATATTTATTTCTAGTCTTCTCGGATAAGGACGATAAACCGTAGGCCCCGTCTCACAACTCTTCATAATTCTCTGATTCTGTGGGACGTAAAAGAACCACTAGGGACGTAACAAAACTCTGGCAGTGACCACCCCTAGTGTCTGTCTTAATTTGATATTGATATTACGGGGGCACTCATAACTCAACTTCATTAATTGTAAACTGCCAGTGTTGTAATGCGCATTTGAATATTGCATAGAAAATGCGCAATATAAATGTGATATATTATTATATTATTATTATTATTATTATTATTATTATTATTATTATTATTATTATTATTACTAATCTCTTTAGTATTGCGCAGGTAAATTTCGGCCTCTTTGTCACTTTATTGTGTAACTGGGTATAAATGGGTTGGTAAAGCTGTTTCATTTTTTGCAAGTTTAAATACAAGGAATCAACACCATGGCAATTAAAGTGTTTAGACAGGACAGCAGATCATTGAGATAAAGAGCGAGTTTATGTTGATCATTGACGTGCCAATAAGAAAAGAGAAACCGGACAGGAGAGAGTCAGTTCGTACTCTCCGCCGCAACGTTTATTTGCAGCCCGAGTTTCTTCACTGAGTTAACTTCTTGAGTTTTTGTGTTAAAGCGAAATAAAGCTATTTCAGTTGTGTTGTAAAACCAGCAGCACATCTATCACTGTATAGGTACTAAACAGTCACAAAAAACGTAACCAGTGCAATGAACCTAAAACGGTCAGTGGCGCTTCGTTCGACTACGCAACAATTGACTGACGAAGCAAAACCAAACGAAACGCGAAATACGACATGACCAGCAAGTCTAAACGACTCTACTTGAACAAACCAGTCTCTGAATGTATTATAATCCCAGTATTTCCATTTTCAACACAGACATTTTGTCACTGGGGAAGACCAAGGCTTCGAAACCAAGGTTTTGCAAGAGAGCTGCTTGGTTTCCATGTAATGTTATCGACAACTCTGTACACTACAAGGAAGCTGAAAAGGGAACCCCCAATTCATTTATGTCAGGAAGTGTGGACTGTAATGACCAATGTAAAAGAAGAGGGCCAGGGTACAAATTTTTGTTTGACCAGTAATCCCGAGTCAAAGTGGCATCCCCTTCCCTCCCTCCCGCCCAATTTACTGAGTATCTCTTGGGCTCAAGGTTTGCTAAGGTAGAGTCTCTTATTCACTTCTATTTGCTGACAGGTTTCCTCGCGAAGATTTGCAGCTTTCTTAGAGAAAATCGGACTCCAGTGGGATCAATTTGTGGAGACGACCTTGCTCCGCAAGGATCGCGTCACATCCGCCACTCAATATGACGAAACAACACAACTGCAGGACTCGAACGATATACCTGAGCACTCCAATGGAGTCATCACTGATAAAGGTAAGAAATCACGCATAAATTTTGCTACGACTGGCGGGGCTAAAAGGGTTGCGCAGTAAGTATCATGAGCTTGTGACGACAAGTTAGTCTTCGTGGCTGACGGGATTCCCGGGCGGAATATAAGCGCCTCAAAGGGACTGAGGAGAAGAATAGTACCTTCCTTATGGAGCCACGTCTCATTTTCAAGAGTAAAAGGTTTGCCATCCTCGGAGATTTAGGGGCAGATTCAGAACGAAAAGGTTGCAGGAGTGAAAGCCGGGATCTGTCCATGGCGGGGTAAAACATAAGATCGTCACATACGATGGACTAGTCGATTCATGTTAGGGCGAGATCCATCTAAAAATCGCTTGCACGGTATCAGGGAACTTGTGATGTGGCAGTCTCTCATTGGTTCATTTTTTCCTTTTGGTCGCATGGACTTTATCCCACAGTACACACGCGATCAGGCAACCTCGTTCCAAGGTTTTTTCCCTTACTTGAAAAGCCCTAAGAACGAGGCTGGTGAGTACGCACAATTTTCGAAGCAACAACTTCCCGCAACAGGCCAATAGATCAGAGCTGTGATAAGTCGTAACAACCAAAGTTTTTCCCCCATAGTTAGATTTTCTCAAGAAAATGGGCGGTTGACTTGAAGGGACTGCGTTCCCGGGGCTTGTTGCAGCGACCAGTTCAGAAGTATATCCTTTTGCATGTTTCCACTCTATATGCCTTTGGTATCTGTCCAGGGATCCTGAATGACACGGGCTGGCGGGATAGCACTAAACATGACAAGACTGGGAAAACACGTTTTGGCATAGTCCATAGTCAGTCGCTCTTTTTAGGATTTATTGGATTGCAATGGAAAGGTGGAAATCCGAGGTTGTAGTAAGACCGTTATGTCTCCATACTTCCCATAATTCCACCAGCGCTTCAGCCCCATGATCCCACAATTATGACCCAATGTGCACCATCGAGTAAAATTGATCATCGTAAAGTCAGTCGATTGAAATTAGGTAACTGACACTGACATGAATTGGGAATCGATAATGAAACTATGTCATATGTGCGGTATATAAAATCCTTTACCATAGAGGGACTACGAACGAGTCTCCTGATTTGAACCATCTATACTGAAAAGGTTGTTAGTGTTGTGTTCTTTAAACGCAGAACGACACGGTTACGGGAAAAGAAGATACGAACTTTATTTCACAACGAACAAAGTTGAAACACTAACACACACTGACATGAAATTTACAAGCGCCCGAACTTATATAACACAAATATTAATTACCTGCATGAAGCTTCTGAGTTACGTAACCCCCACGGGGTTAATCAACACTACAATTCCACACAAATGTGGCTTAAATGAAATTACAGGAACAAAGTTCGAAAAGTCCTTACTAAAAACAGTGTCATCTTAAGTACATTAATTCGATTAAACCTTTTCAGTTTATCACGTACTCTTCAAAATTATATTTCTTCAATTAATCGTTTGGGTTTACTACGAACTCTGGACAGATAACGCCTTGGAACTGGAACTTTGGCAGGTTCTTCGGTTTTGGACTCCTCTAGCATCTGCGTTTGTGGCATAGAAGACAAACTGGACTCTGATGCAGGAACTGGCACCAAATTTTGCCTACTGTTGGGACTACTGTTGGGAAATCGTGATTCACATCGGCCTGCGAATCTGACGTTACAGACTGCGGGTGTACGGGTTGTCGCAAAGGAATCACTTCTGGATAACCATCATCTTCTGGAACTACAACCTTTGGTTCGGCATTTGCGACTTTTGAACCAGCTATGGACTGCAGTTGATCAACGTGTCGTTTCCAAAACAAATTCTTCACCATAACTCTGTAAGTAACAGGACCAAGCCGATCTTGAACGACTCCTTTGATCCACGGTCGCTCACGATCCCGATAATCTCTAACCATGACTGGGTCACCTGGTTGGAGATTATGACGTGTGGTATGGTTCGCCAGCTTTGTTTTCTCAGAAATTCTAGCCGACAAATCTGGATGCATAACGTCCAACCGAGTGCGGATTCTTCTTCCCATCAAGATCTCAGCAGGTGTGCATCCAGTGGCCGTGTGAGGAGTAGTTCGATAGCCCAGAAGAAAACGTGCTAACTTCTCTGCTTGGGTTCCCGGCTCATCTTTCATGGTCTTCATGGACTCTTTGAAAGTTCTCACTGCTGGTTCGACTTCGCCATTTGACGCAGGATGATAAGGCGAGGACAGGCATTGACCAATCCCATTTGACTTCAAAAGTCCTTCATTTCTTGTGACACGAACTGTGGACCGTTATCCGAAACTATCTCCTCTGGTAAGCCATGTGTTGCAAACAGGAAACGAAGAGCTTGAATGGTTGCTGATGCAGTGGTTGAGGACATAGGGAATACTTCAATCCACTTCGATTTCGCATCCACCGCAAGAAGAAACATCTGACCGTTAAACGGACCAGCAAAGATGACATGTATTCTCTGCCAAGGGCGTGTGGGCCAGATCCAAGGATTGCTGACTTTGAGAGGGCTCTTACAGTGATTTGCCTGGCAGGCATCACAATCTCGCACCATTTGCTCTACATCGTGATCAAGGCTGGGCCACCACACATGCAATGTGGCTAAGGACTTCATGCGGACCATTCCAGGATGATTCAAATGCAACTCCGACAAAACAGCATCTTGATATTTAGCGGGAATCACTACTTTGGTACATCGAAGGATACAGCCATCTTCAATGGTAAACTCATCTTGTTTACTGTAATAAATCTTCAACCCCTCTGGGATACAGTTTTCCGCTGGCCAACCATGCAAAATATTGTACATCGCACGTGAAAGAACTGGATCCCCACGCGTGGCCTCGCGGATTTTAGACACCGTGAGTGGAGCTCGTTCCATTTGAACACGGTTAACTTGATCAGCTTCGATACTCCAATCCCCTGGCTCCTCCACGACCTTTCTTGGCAATCGAGACAGTGCATCAGCGTTGGCATGATCTTTGGAAGCTCGGTATTCAATGCCATACTGGTAAGCTGACAATTGAATAGGCCAACGTTGCAAGCGGGACGCAGCCAGCACAGAAATACCACGCTTAGGACCCAACAGCAGGGTGAGAGATCTGTGGTCCGTCGACAGTGAAAAGCGTCTTCCATAGAGATACTGATGGAACTTCTTTATGCCAAACATAATCGCCAGAGCTTCTTTCTCGATCATGGAATAATTCTGCTCACTTGCTGGAGGGTGCGAGATGCATACGCGATCGGTCTTTCTTCTCCGTCATCGGAAACATGCGACAAGACTGCTCCCAAACCATATGATGAGGCGTCGAATTGGTTGATTCGGGTCATAGTGAGCCAACAAAGGTGTCTTAAGGAGCAATTCTTTCAACTTCTTGAAGGCTTCTTGACAGGGTCCAGGCCCGGGGAGCATCAAACGTCAACAAGCAATTCAGTGGGTGGACAATGGTTGACATATCAGGAATGAATTTACGATGATAATTCAGCAACCCCAAGAAAGATTTCAGTTCCTTTGCATTCTTCGGCACTGGAACTTCTTGAATTGCTTGCACTTTACGCGGAGAAGGATGAATTCCACGTCGATCCACTACGAACGCGAAATACTCCACTGAAGGCTTCAAAAACACGCACTTGGACTGTTTCAATTTCACCCCCATACTGTCTAGGCGTTTAAGCGTATTCTCCAAATTGAGAAGATCCTCGTTGTCATCGGAACCAGTAACGATTAAATCATCCAGAATACCACCGACCTCCATTAAGGCCACTCATAATAGAGTCCATTGTTTGCTGGAAAATGGCTGGACTTGCCGCCACTCCAAAGGGATGGCGTGTATAACGGAACAGCCCCAGATGAGTAAAAACGTAAAGCTTGTGGGATGTGGCTGGAGTGACAAGGATATACCTGCCTTCCAGTTTTTGTCACTGCAAGTGATAGTCCAACACTTGGACCATGTGACCTTAGTGCCTTAAGAGTGGCTTCAGCTTACCAAATCACATTAATTTGTGAGGTATATCCTTGTCACTCCAGCCACATCCCACAAGCTTTACGTTTTGACTGCTTGTTTTATGGATATGTGGGTACTTGAGCCTGAGCATTAGCTATGCCATGCTGATGAGGCCTAACAAGGCCGAAACAGCTGTCCATGGCTGCTAATGCTTGGGCTCAATCTTTGCTTTGGTAGATTTAAGGGGTAATGCCCGCTACCATGTGGCCTTAGTGCCTTAAGAGTGGCTTCAGCTTACCAAATCACATTAATTTGTGAGGTATATCCTAGTCCCAGATGAGTGTTAATCGTGACATACTACCGGGATTCCTCGTCCAACAGCACTTGTTGATATGCCGAAGACAAATCAAGTCTGGAGAACGTCCCACCACCATTCAGCTGCGTAAATAACTCTTCAGCCGTTGGCATGGGGTACTCAGGCACGTCCAAAACAGGGTTGATAGTGACTTTATAATCGCCACAGATCCTCACAGGGCCATCTGGTTTTAAAACTGGGACAATAGGAGTGGCCCACTCTGAGAATTCCACCTTCTCCAATACACCAATTCTTTGCAACCTCTTGAGCTCCTCCGCAATCTTCTCTTTCAAGGCAAAAGGAACAGGTCTTGGCTTAAAGAACTGCGGGGCGGCATTTTCTTTTAGCTTGAGGTGAGCGGTCACACCGTTGATAGTGCCCAGACCTCCATCAAACAATGATGCATACTTCGATACCAGGTTATCAACTTGGTCCACCGGTGCCAGAGAAATCTGTCCTATCTGCTTCTAGTCCAGCTTAAGAACGGACAGCCAATTTCGTCCCAGAAGTGTTGGACTATCACTTGCAGTGACAAAAACTGGAAGGCAGGCTTGTTGATCACCATACGCCACATGAACCTTGGCCTCTCCAAGAACTGGGATTTCATGCCCTGAAAAACTGCGCAATTTCACGTCAATGTGCTGCAAGGACTTCGCTGCTAGTACATCAGTCCATACACTGTTCGGTATGTTCGTCACAGAGGCACCAGTGTCCACCTCCATATCCACAGGCTTTCCATCAATCAGGACTGGCACTATTAACTCCTCGCATCTCCCCTGATTATGGACTACAGGACACATCGGCCAGGCGGTTTTATCCACCGGTTGTGCCATCGACTCCGATTCTTCAACATTATGAATTTCACCGGGTTTCTTCTTCTTCTCCTTCTTACTTTCCCCGCTCCTGGCCCTTGGTTTCCGAGGTGCACGTTTCTCTGGACACTTCGCTACAATGTGGCCAAACTTCTGGCATCCATGACATTGTGCTTTCCGATGAAAACATTTTCCGGAGAATGGTTGGCTTTCCCACACCTGAAACACTCGGGAAAAGTTCCTTCCACTTTCTTAACATCGTGGTGGGCAACACCACAAAATCCTGAGGCTTCCTGGGGATGCAGAGTTGACGCAGTGGTGAGAGCGCTCGCCTTCCACCAATGTGTCCTGGATTCGATTCCCGGACTCGGCGTCATAAGTGGGCTGAGTTTGTTGGTTCTCTACTCTGCTCCGAGAGGTTTTTCTCCGGGTACTCCGGTTTTCCCGTCTCCCTAAAACCAACATTTGATTCATTTGATTTATTTAGTCTCCCCAATTAGTAGAGCATCTGTGCTCGGCTAAATACATTTGAGACTTAAATAAAGTGATTATTATTATTCCTTTTCCGTTACCTCGACCGCACAGGCTTTCTCCACCGCAGTTTGTAAAGACAACGTCGCTTCGGCCAGTAACTTGCGCTGAGTTGACTGAGAACGCAAACCACATACAAACCGGTCACGGATGGCTTCCTCGCGATACAGACCAAATTCGCAAGTCTCCGCTAACTTTTGCAGCTTGGTGAGGTACTGCCTAATGGTTTCGGACTGTTCCTGTTCGGCTTTGTGAAACTTGTATCTTTCAGCGATAATTATCGGCTTGGAGTCCACATGCTGAGCCAGAGTATCCACAATTTCCGTAAAACTTAATTCTTTCGGTTTCCTCGGCGCTGAAATGGACCTCAACAAAGCATACATTTTACTACCCATCAAGGTAAGTATGCTTGGTACTTGCTTTTCCGTCGGAATACTGTTAACTGCGAAGAACATTTCGAGTCGCTCCACGTAATGCTTCCAGTCACTGCCCGGCGTAAACTCTTCCATCCGCCCCAAAAACGATGGATGAACCACGACACTTGGTTCTCGTCGCCAACTGTTGTGTTCTTAAAACGCGGAACGACACGGTTACGGGAAAAGAAGATACGAACTTTATTTCACAACGAACAAAGTTGAAACGCTAACACACACTGACATGAAATTTTCAAGCGCGCGAACTTATATACCGTATTTATTCGTCTATAAGCGGATCCCGGCTATAAGCCGAGACCCTAAACTTAACAAGTCAAGTAGTGACCAGATGTTCACCAAAAAAACCCAGAAAACTCTTGGCTATAAGCCGAGACTCGAAAATCGAATACCTAAGTTCCGTGGAGAAAAAAAATGCATGGATCGTGTGCCACACTTCAGCGAGAATTGTGTTGAAAATCTAAAAAATTCAATGCCATACCTTCACCATAAAGGAATTTTAACGAACCTTGTAACTTTTAGGAAATGTTTGGAACCTTTTTATGCCAAAAAAACTCAAAACACTTCCAAAATACAAAAGATCGAAGTTGTAAACGACCCGCCATCTTGTATAACCTGGCGGGCTAGTGAGTGAGAGGTTACCAAGCCAGCAACGTGCTTTGAGTCACGCTCGGTTGTGCTTGATCCCAAAAGCAAAAACAGGATGGTTTTGCTTAAGTTTATTGAAGAATTTCCTCCGCAAATAACATCACAGAGTAGACCCAATTAATTCACAGGAAATGTGACAATTTTTGTGGAGATAACAAGCTTATAGTAGGGTATGTGAAGCAACAAACAAGTTAAGTGTGATGTCAACGACGACTGATGAAACCTTCCTTGAAGCAAAACTAGCAAATGGCTCCTTTACGAGCCTCCACATATACAAAAGTCAATGATAACACAGAAAACTTGTTTTTGGCTCTCATTTTCATTGTTGTCTTTGGGTCTTTGAAAATTTTTCCCCGAAAGTTATCGGCTATAAGCCGAACCCCCTTCTCTGGTGGAAAATTTACTCTCGGTGGTTTAATTTAACGGAAAAATCGCTCGGCTTATAGTCAAATAAATACGGTAACACGAATATTAATTACTGGCATGAAGCTTCTGAGTTACGTAACCCCTACGGGGTAAATCAACACTACACTTAGTAACATGGAAAAAAACGTCAAGTTCTTGCTTTGTTTTTGCAGATGATAAACTTCACGAGAAGCTCGAGGCGATTTGTAAGCCGAGACCTACAGCAGTCAGAGTTCCAAGGTCTCCAGGATTTTTTGCCTTCCCGGATAACGTCATGCTAAACCGCTGTACCGGAAGTTGTCCATATTTTCAGGTCACCCAACATTGTACGGTCACCCGGCAGACTGAGATCACTGTTCCTATCTACGTATTAGACGCACATCAACTATTTGCAACAAATGTCACGATGTACGATCACACGGGCTGCGCCTGCGACTGCATCAAGAGGAAAAGCGATTGCCATCCCTCGAAACAGCGGTGGGAGGCGGACGAGTGCTCGTGCAAGTGCTTATCGAATGGGAATCACTGCAACACAGCAAAACAGAACTGGGATGACACCAAATGCGAGTGTGAATGCAAACTTGCTGTAGACCATTGCGATAAGAACAAAGAGTGGGATCATGTAAACTGCGGTTGCCGCTGCATTAAGAGTTTAGAGGAGAAGTGTAACGCGGAGAACAAGATAATCGATCCAAATACCTGTGAATGTAACTCAACGTAAATTGAATATAGAGCTGTAGCTCGACGCGACGTGACTTGAATTACGTACCGCATGTTGCGTGATTTAAGTTGTGTTACTTCAGCTTGATCAATCATATAAACTATAACAAAATTCTCAAGTCCGTTTGGCTTTCTCCAACTGTGGTTAGAGTATCAATAGGGCAGGGTACGCGTCATGCCTAAGTAACTGGCCTGTCCTTTTTACCAAGAGAACTGCATTTGAGTAGCTTGATTGTTAATTGCAGAGTTTATGTTTTTCTTTTTTTGCACAAAAAAGTTCAGTTTATCGATATTTTCTGTCACGAATTCTGTTAAAGATATGATTAATGGGTGTCAGGACTTCCTGTCGTTTAATTAGGTCTGTAATTATATCCTCGTGATTAAACACATCGGATTCACACCACTTGGTTGTCCGATTTTGTTTATCACTCGAATAACTACTGACCGAATTGGACTCCACCCAGTCATTTTTACCACTATTAACGAGACGGGTGCTATTCAAACTGCAGCAAAATTTAGGATTTAACTGAAAAATGACAAAGATTTTCATTGCCGACAAGGGAATGCGCAGACGTTCTCGTTAGTTGAATTGAGTAACGCATCAAGCCTTTGCATGACTCCATCGACTTAACAGAGCCTATTTGATTAGCAAGTCGGGGAATATGCGGTGTTAATGATTCTAATAGTTGTCCTTTTATAGAGTCCTTATTTTAACATTTCTTTTGATAAGTATTGGTTTTTGGCTTCTCTATGTAACACCTGGAAGTAGGTGACAATGCCTCTTTAAATTCGACAAACACATTCAGCGTAACGTGACTCATGTTAACAGACGGGTTTGGGTGACGCACTCGATGCGCCAATTTCATTAGCTTTTGTTGGCTGATAATTCGGATATAGAGTGAGTCGAGAGGGTAATTTGCTTTATTTAATAGATGTCTTGCGCTTTTAGGTCAAGTCATGACAATAACCTACACTTGCTGACCTGACACGACGTGAAATTTACAGATACTATTACTAGAATTTATCAGAAGATTTTTCTGTACTTGAATTCACAAGTGTAAGCTAGTCATTATTTAATTAAAGATCGTGTTCAACCGTGCTTGTGTACTACTGTTCAGCTTGTAATCCTTGGAGATCTGTAAAAGATGGTCGAGAGTTTCGAAAAAAGAGGGGCACCCAACGACAAGTTTCGGTAGATATCTGTTCGGTGGAGGGTCGATCGCCTTTGTCTTTCGGCGTCGATTAAAGAGTTGACTCTATTTTCGTAACTGAAACGTGACCTACAAGATTTGCAATGGGGAATCATAGCCCCTGAGGTTTTCGGAAAGGTCGTATTTGCTGTTTTTGGCAGTCAGAAAAAAAATTTCGGAAAGAAATACTTCACAAGAAAGTGCGTGCAAACTTCATTTCAGCTAGCATTTTCTCAAAGGTAGATTTTGTTCCCTAACATTTTCGGGCATTTAAAATTTCAGCTAAAGAATCCGAATAGATCAAATTCTGCTAGCTAAAGAAAACATCACTGTAAACAGACTTCAAACACAAAAAGGTACTTGAAAATGCCTCATTCTACAGCTTTTGGTTGATTTGGCTCGTTGGGTGCCCCTGAGTGGCTTTTGAAGGCCTTTCCGGTATCGAAATTTCTAGACTCGCAGGTCTATCGCTCTCGAGCTCTTGACAAGCTTCGTGAGACTATCACACGGCTTGTAACTTGCATTAGAAGCCAATATCTCTGGCCATCGCACAAAAAGAACCAACCAAATCAACTCAAACCGCTCTACAGGGAAAACCAACGTGAAGAAGAAAATCAAACTGATTTTAAAATAGCACTGAGAGCAAACGAGCCTTAGCAGACTCTGGTCATCCTCCTCAACCAATCTGACTTCGCGACAGCAACAGCACTTTACATACTTCGCTAGTTTCCTTTCATGGCTTTGTTGTTAGCTAATAGAAGGAATCTTTGGTTGGATGTGCTTAATTCTATCCCGGGGCACCTTGTCGAAGACAATCAACCCAGAGGCCCTCTCGATCGTCTCTACCGGTACCTGGAACATATGCAGTGGGGTCTTCTCGTTGATTGGCTGATTAGGCAAGATGTATGACTACAAAAGCGACAGAAAGGAATGGGATCAGTATCGTGTGCCTTTGGCATGTTGAGTACGTGACTGACACGTGATCAGTGAATGATAGGGGTAAGTGTCTCTGCATGTACACGTGGTCAACTTGCGTTTGACATGTGAACAGTGTACGAGTGACATGTGAACAAAGTGCGTCTGACATGTGATTGTTGTATGGTTTACACGTAAGCATGATCATCACGTGACGCGCGATATTTTTCTTTTTTGGCAAGATCGTGATTCCACAACATCCAATCTAATCTAGAAAACCACCTGAAATGATGAACTAACTTGCATTTCCAACTGGTTATTGTGTGTCTCCCCAAGGATAACTTTAAAGTAGTGCGTAGGAACCGCTATGCGGTTTTTACCAATAAGCTGCAAAGTTTAAACAAAGAAAAAAAACTACGATAAAATGAGTGAGCAGTGGCAGGTTCAATCAAGGACAAAGACAATCAAAGACAGAAAAACAAACCCTGTAATCAAGGAGCTTCACCTTGTATTTCACGTAAAGTTGATTGTCTGCCTCCAGTCTAAAAAGGTAATGTAGATCATACGCGAAAATGGTGTTCCACAAGAATAAACAAAAGCACGGTAAATCCTCTCTTAATTTATTTAGATTAGTTAGTTAATTAATATAGTGAAATGCAGTACCGGCAGCAAAGATAGAAGGGGGTTTAAATCAGTAGGCCGGCTCTAATGACTTTCTCTTTGTAAAAGGAGTCCTATTTGAGAGGGCGTTTATTTGAGAGGGGACCTTATGAAAGGGGCTTATTTTAGAGAGGGCGTATTAGAGAGGGGGCTTATTTGAGAGGGGGCTTGTTTGAGAAGGGCTTATTGGAGAGGGGCTTATTTGAGGGGGGTTAAAAGAGGAATTACAGGAACTGAAACAAGACAGGAACTTTCCAATTCATTTGATGTGCTCAGCAAAAAACCCTGGCTCAACCATTTAGGAGTTTCAAAGGTAACTTCCATAAATTATGAGATTTCAATATCCCAGACTTACTTTGGTAAGAAAAGTGGTCCTGTTACAACATAAACATTCCTGTAGGACCTCGTTAAGTTCCGTGAATATTTTTCAAGGTGTTCCCAAGCATCACGATTAAATCCTGAGCCTGCCTTAAGGAAAAACATTTAAAATAATGATGATCACTAAACAATCTAAAAAATATCAAGGCAACTTAAGGTGGCTCCTACCGGTTTCCAGCATTTTCAAGCACTACTCTTTTGATGGATCATTACTACCAATCTTTATTTGTTATTACCTTCAAATTGGTATCAAAAAAATGCCCAATCAGTGGTTAACAAGTTATGAAACTTTTTTTTGACATAACAGGTTACCATAGCAATACAATGGCCTGTTAAAAACACCCCTTATTTTAGCTTTAAGCAACAATAACTCAAAAACGAACTCAGTGACCCCCATTTTTTATTATAGGAAAATGATTAGCATAATATAATACAACTTTATGGAGCAGATTCAGAGCCACCTTAAATTTTCGAAAATTTAAGGTGGCTCTGAATCTGCTCCAACAAATTTTTTTAAACTTTGCATAAAGTGTTATTATATTATATTAGCTACTTATGCTTGCACTTGTGTTTGCACTAGTGAAAACCAGGCTTAATACATGACTCTATTTTGGGAGATTCTGTCACACTATAACATGACGCTATTCTGGGAGACTCCTTTACACAATTATGCGATGCTATGCTGATCATTTCTGTCACACTGCTAGGTCAAGCTATATTCAGGTTTCTATCACACTCTTGGGTCACACTATTTTGGGAAATTCTTTCACACTATTAACTAAGGTACCTTTAATATGGGGTATTCTGTCGCACTATCAAGTAACACTAGTTGGCTATTTTGTCACACTTTTACATAATGCTATATTGGGGTTCTAATTCTGTGACATTATAGATATTCATGCTTAACCAGTATTTAGGGGGATTCTGTCGCATCAAGGTATGCCATTTTGGGGATTCTCACACTATTAAGCAATTATTTTGTGGCATTGCATATGTCACAGTCAGGGGTTTCAATAAGTGGCTGCTGGAGGTAGAACAGGCAGCTGTGACAACAAAGGGGGCCGTAGAAATCTTAGAACTGAACAACTGAATAGACAGCAGTAAGAGGCTTGATAGGCAGGGGTAACCCACCGGTAACTGGCTTATATTGAAACCCCTGCACAGTATTAAGTAATGCTAGTGTGGGTATTTTGTCCATTATGTAAGGCTACACGGGGGGTGCTGCATGGGAATAGTATGAGCCTTAAAATAATGGCTCCAAACGGAACAAGATTAAACTGACTTGAACAGAGCCACCTCCTTTCTAACAGGGCATTTGGATATTATTACAGTCTACAAAATGTCTCATACTTAGACACATCTATTAAAGAATTAATTTGTTATATATGACCTCACCAACTTGTGGACTCATGTTACTAAGGAAGAATGTAGCACACATGGAGTCTTGAGAGAAGCGATGATTGGCAGCGGCGGCAAGATGTCCCCTGTCATATCCACTGTTCCTATAAGTACCGGTAGGTAAGATACTTCAATATTGGAGTAAATTAGTTGACCTGCGTAACAAGCATTTCAATGGAGTTTCCAAGCAAAGAAAGATTTTCAATGTTTTGACCGTGTGAAAAGTGGGGCGAGAATGGCAAAAGAAAGAGGGGAAGGGGGAGGGGGGAGAGGTCCCCTTTCTTTCTTGTTTTGCTCTCGCCCCATTTTCCGCACTGCCAAAACATCAAAAATCCAGTTGCTTGGTCTTAATTCTTTGCTCAGAAACCCCACTGAAATGCTTGCTGAACACCACTGACCCTTAATTAGGATTACATTTAAATAATAATAATTATTGTTATCCCTTTTAACCTCACCAGTCTCCAGTTCCTCATCTCTTCTTGATTATCTGGGAGTAATTAACCTGGAAAAACCTTTGAAACGTCACCAACAGAAGTATTTTAGAAGATATTATGAGACAACACATATGCCACCACTGAACCAATTAGATCAATGATGAAGCATATTGCTGTTCTCACATGATGTACATGTAGTCACCAGTCTTTCTATGCTGTGAAAATGATAGTATAATATATACATATACTGGTAGTGACATATTTATTGCACCCATCGCAGCAAAAAGTAAACACCTTTTTCAGTGACATTCATTTTTAATTTGTTTTGTGAGATATTTACTTTCAGAATTGCCCCTTGAAAATATGGGCATAGCCTGAGAGGCCCATCAATCCACTTTGTTTAGCTGGTAGAACCAAAACATTAAAAAAAATTCTCCAAAATGGCCAACTGACCTGTAAATTCCTACTTTAGTCCACTACATATTTAAGACATTAGTTGCACAAACCTGTAGTCTTCATTGGTTGCTGAAAACAAAGGATGGACTGAAGGGTCTTCTGCAAAATCACACCTTCCTCTATCAAGATCTCTGTTGTAAACATTCCTTGCTGTCAAATGCTTCAATAAAGGAATTCAAAAGCAATATGAAAGAATTAAAAAAAATCTCTAAATCCATCGAAATCAACTATCAGTCGTGTCAAAATTGGTATTTCATGATACTCTTCATTTGACCACATGACTTAAAAACTGATATGAACTGATATGAACTGATATAGAGGACTGGGCTGCTGAGCTGAAGGTCGTGGGTCCAGAAACAAAACCAGCTCTTAAAATTATTGGTGAGATCATAATGGTTGTGTGCTCAATATCTGCCTCAGTTCAGAGTATCACGTCATTATTGGGTAGTGATGTTATTAGTTAAGCCATTGGTCTTATCACCTTCAGCTCCAAATGTAATTGAAACTTGAAGGAATGGTAATGGTAATGGTAATGGTAACAGATTTATATACCGGACATTTCACGTAGTCTCATGGCAGTTTACAATTCTTTTATGGGGTGCCATGGGATGCCATCCTGTTTTGATCTCACCCACCCACCCACCCAATGCAACTCACACATGAATGTGAAGAACAGATTAGAGATATCACAATGCCTGGAACTAATGTCCCCTTGGCTACTCTTTTTCTAACAGACGGGGAGGGAGTAATATGAAAGAATTTTAAAAAAATCTTTGGAAGGAAGCAATTAATGAAAGAATTTAAAAAAAATTTCTAAATCCATTGAAATTGACTATCAGTCATGTCATGATTTTCGAACAGATGGGAAGGAAGGGGTAAACAAACCACACACTGATCGAAAAGAGTACAAGGAATGTAGTGCTCAGTACTGTGGTTAATGTAGTCTACCACACCTGGGTTAATTGGAGGCTAGGTGGTGGGCTGAGTCACCTGTCCACAGAGGCTCTGTTGGTCTGATGGGTCCCTTAGCTCTGATAACTGATGAAGATGATGTTGCTAAGATTCCCTATCCTGAACAACTGAAATGGTACCCCTGGCAAACACACTCATGTACAGGTCACCTAATGATCTAGCCTGTAAACTATCACTGTATAGATAGCTTACCTCTGCAACCCAGTTGGCAAGTCTTAGGCGGCGATTGTAGGAAAGAACATAATCATCCTTAGTCTTCATATTCTCATACCCTATTGTGAAGAACAACATTCATTGATAACTTAAGTGAGGGTTAATTTACCTGGAACGAGGGGGTATGTGATATATTCACCTGCCAGGTGAATATATCACATACCCCCGAGGGACAGGTAAATAACATGCTTATTTGTCAGTTGGTGAGGTTTTCTAAAAAGAAATAAAAGGCATTAAATAACAAAAAACTTATTTTCTACTTGGTTGAGTTTTACTTTAGATATATTTTATTTTAATGGCAGATTGTAATATTTCAACTATAAACATGTTTTTCTGATTTGTGGTTTTCAGAATTTTTTTCAACAATACGTAGACAATGTGTTTTGTTTTCTGGTACACAGAAGAATATGTATAGATATTTTCTTTTATCCGCTGGTATGCATGGTAAACATGTTTGTTACTTTTGCATAAACAGTGCATTCGGTGCACTACACCTGGTTGAATGGCTGCTGTTAAATTTTGGGAAACGTGAGCTCTCGGCTAGAATTGTAAACAACAATGACCGATAGTGAAGATCGAAGTCTTCTTAACCCAAGACAACTTTTCAGGGTCTTCAATTCAAGTGTCTTTGCAGGTTTACAGGTTATTACTACAAGATGATGTTCCTCGTTTGGAAGCAGGTGGGCCGCAGTACTAGTTATATGTAGGAGAAGCTGCTTCAGACAAGTTTAATTTTGAATTCATGAGCTTTACCGTTGCCTGCTGAAAGTTTGCTTTAAGTCCTCTCCTGTAAAAAAAACTGTTTAAAATCGAAGGCCAGGAAGGCCAGTTTCCTTTCACAAATTCTAAATTTGTGTTCAATATGAAATGAAACCAAGGAGTAGAAATTTGCTAAATATTAAATCACAACCCATGGCAAAGCGCTAACATTCTATGTAAGGTCCAAATTTTCGTCTGTTTGTTTGTTTCTTCTTTAGAGTTAATTAATACAAGTAATGGGAGACTAAGTTGAGGGGAATATGAGCTGGGGAATGTAAGCAGGGGAAATATATATTGCATTGTTTTGCTATTGTTATCAGCTATTGTTTCAGCCCCACCCTGCCCTGTTACAATCAAAGCCACCACCAACTTTTCAGACGGGGGGTTACGTGAAAAGAACAAAGGAAACCGCGCCAACTGACAAATAATTCTTAATAATGGTTGATTCTGTCAAAAAAGAAGGTACTTTAATTTTCAGATAAAACACTTCGAGGAAGTGCCCTAAAATTTTGTCAGAAAAATCTTTTAGTTTGGTTGGAACCTTAGCATGTAATCCTTCACTGCACACAATTAATTATTTTTCTCCACAGAATTCACCCTTTTTTAATTGTGAACACCAGCATCTACAAAAATATTGGTTAAAGACCTATATTTATGGAAATGCTGTCAACAGGAGCAAGTCCTGTTGCCAGCCTCATCCCAACAGCAGCTTAGTAAATTCTATACTTATAAGGATGCAAGGCTTAGTAGAGCACTTTATAACCACCACATTCAAGAAAAAGTACCAGGGTATCCAAATCTCATTATTTCTAACTCCCTGGTGTACATGTGGCCAGGACCATCCACTTTGTCACGCTTGGCATGAACCACTGGGAGAACACGTCCATGCTGTAGCCTTTTCCTGGAAATTTTTGAAAAATAAAATATTGGAATCACATAGAAATACTCTCCAATAGCTCTCAAAAACCATTTAGCATTTGAATGATAAACTATAAAATTGTCTAATTGCCCAAGCTATTACTGGTATTTTAAAAATATTTAGAAATAAACTAAATATGAATGGATGCATGGACCGAGAGACAGATCGATGGATGGATGATTAAATGTTCTAATAAATTATTGTCACCACATTTTATTGATTGTAATTAAGGGTGAATTTACCTGGAGGGGAATGGAGGCTAGGCAAAGATGGGTGCTTTTGATCATTAAGGATGAAGGATAATCTGAGTATCTTCATTGTGTCAGAATATTTCGACAACAAATGACTAAACTAGTTGAAAAAGAGAGAGTATTATTTGAATAACAAATAAATTACCATTATCAGACTAAACTATGCATTCATTTCAACTCCAAGGTAGGTCTTAAATAGTGTCTTTTAGTTAATAGCAATGAAGAGATGAACAAAAAAGGAATATTCTTCATCTTCTTCATAGTTCTAACCATGAACATACTCGGTTTATCTTTCATCCGCTACACGTATTGAAACTATCAGCAGGTAGTGAGTTTTGACCATTCAGGGCTCTCACTTATTTTTGAAGAAGGTGGAGGTATGGAAATGGTAATGAGGGTTCCAGGTGATTTTTTTCTATAAAATTGCCAGGGATCTAACTTAAAATGTTGGGGGAAATCCCTAACCCCTGGTCCTGAATGACATTCTTGTGGTTTGATATAATTCTGACCCAGCACTAAGATAATTTTTGCAACTTAAGGTGATTATTTTCTCACATTTGCATTGTAAATCCTTACTGCGCATAATTTATGGCATCATTTTATAGTGCCTGCACGCTTGTGCATGCGCACATTGAAAACATGGCAGATTTGCCTTGAGATTGAACTCTGTTGAAAAATGGCTATAGCTCACCAATCACCACAGGCACCCCACCTTTTTTCCAATCATTGTAACCAACTAATCATAAGCTTTGTGTGAGAAAAGACTGATCTGATTTCTATGGATAAATAAGCAAAATAGCAGATACGCTGTGGTCTTTTCTATTTGCAGTTTAGTAACCATGTCAAGAAATTTGGTTCAAATTTTTAATCAAGGATTCAGATTTCTGTCTAAATCAAACTAAATTCTTTTATTTGTTTCCAGCATAATGTATGGATTGTAGTTTAATGCGTGTTCTCTTGAGAATGAGTTTGGGTTCACAAAGATTTTACAATAACTTACAATTAAAGCATCAAATGATGCCAAAATGGGGAATTTTCAATGCCTTACAGCTCCTAAATGAGCATGGGCACCCCCCCTTTTTTATTTCATAGTTGGAGTTCTCATATGATAAATGTTCAGTGGACAAAGTTTGAACAAAAATCTATTGTCACTTTTATTTCAGAGGACAAATATCTTGAGCCAAGTAAACAAGATGTGGTGGATTCTCTACAAAGGCCTTCATGCTTACTTGAACATTTGGCAAATTGACTAATCTCAGAGCTTGGCCATAATCGCTACATGGTAGTCGTTAAAAGATCGGTGCATCTCCCAGTTAGGGAACGAATAACCGGATAATGCACATGTCATCGGCTTCCCCGTGGGGTCGCCCCCCGGGCCTACCAGGGAGATATGTGGGGGAATACAAGGAGATGGATGGGATTCTTTGCCCGAGGGTAGGGGAAAATCTTGACATTGTTTTACAATCAAAGATTAGGGGGTGGGGGAATTCACAAGTTTGAAAAGGATGCCATGGGGATTTTCAGCTGAGAGACACCTCACCCAGGGGACTTTGTTTTGCAAGATTCCCCGACCCCCCGGGGAAATTCCTCAGTTTGCTCGACTGATTTTACAATCCCCCTGGTTAGCCCGGGGGTCGACCCCACGGGGAAACCGATGACATGTGCATAACCTGTCTGTAAACCGTTGAGTTCTGTAGTCACGTAATACTAGTAGATTGTGTGACAAAAACAAAAACCTCGACATAAAACACTAATAAACTTTTCCTCAAAAGGAAATCGAAGAAAAGACTAAGTTTCACGGGCAATGGAAAAATAAGACTGGATTCAAGACACAGGTGCGGTGCAATGATCTGAGCAGATGTGAAGACGGTCAGTAAAAGAAATTATCACCTTTCAAAAAGAACTCCAACAAGGGTCCCTCCAATGCCAACAGCGACTACTGAAACCACACGTACAAATGACTGACGTATTGGCATTCTAAAATCAGACTGAGATGTTTCCTAGCTTGCTTTCCTCATAGATAAAATGTTTCTCCCGTCTTGTTTTCGGTTTCACATCCTTGTCGCGGTAATGCAGGCGCGGATTGAAGTCAGCGGAAATGTAAGAGGGTACAATATATGTTCCCATACACAAAGTATCCAGAGGGAATTCAATATGGCGGAGGAAGGAGTGCTCAAGTTTACGTTAGTTCATGGTAAACAAACTCTGTGTGAATATAAATTAACATGGAAATACTTTGTCAGGATAGCACTTTAACTCATTCTTAAATTTCTATGTAGGTTCAAAGAAATATCCAGTTGAATTACCCGTGAATGAAAGCGAGAAAGCCCCAACTGTTGAGGATTTAGCGAATGTAGCAGCTAAGCTTGCAGAAGTTCCACGAGGGTCTCAGCGAATAATTTTTAAGGGTATGTTATCTTTCATGATTTTCGTAAAGGACACTTTGCGTTGAGAAGATTCAGTCCTTTCCAGCTGGGTAATCAAGCAAGTGCAAAGTGTTTCATTAATGTCTAGTTGTAAATCAGTCACCTTCTCCAGCTCCTATCCATCTTCCAGACCTAGTAAAATACTTTGTTGTTTCCATTCCTTTCATTTTAATGCACGTGTGCGCGCGCAATTTTCCTGAAGTTGTGCACGTGCTTGCTTATTTAGTTCACGTGTGCTTAGTTCGTTATTTAACGTGCTCCTATTATTTTACGTTGTTTTCCTTGCTAGTATGTATTGTCAATAACTGTGCTCACAGTGTGGGTGGCTCCTCCTAAAATGTTCTGCAATTGGTATAGGATTTGATGGAGCCGAAACCATTTGTGAAATTGCACACATTTTAGGTATCCTACTGATGAACAGTTATTACATGCAGATATTTTTAGAAGCAACATTTGTTTGCAGTCTGTCACCTTTGAATTATTATATACTTGGCAGGGTCTTTCTTTTTGCGAATCACCGAATACAGATTCATCACAACAACTGACAGCTACAGTGTAACTGTCTTTAGAATTGTTTCTAAGTAAAGCTCAGTTTGTCCCTTCATGTAAGCGTATGCAAACAGTCATATGAGTGTAGTGAAAACACATACCTCAGAACCGTTACTATCATACTTACTGGATGCCTTGAAAACTCAGACACACAAAAAAATCAGACCCTGTTGATGGCTCAAAAAATTACACCTGAAAAATGTAGACCCTCTGGATGTCACCAAAACTGAGAAGCAGCATGTATATTTTCTTGCTTGTATCAAGCTGATGAGTTTATGTGCTATAATCATTAAGGAATTAGAGTTAATGTCTTTAAAATATTAAACAAGCACATGCATTGCTTGACATTTTCACAGCTGACGTCGTCACCCTGGTCATCATCATCATCATCATCATCATCATTTCTCCCACACCAATTCCTAAGAGGTTTGCCCATGACCAGCAGAGGCTCTTAGGGACAGGTTGTCAGCTCATTGCCCAGCTTCCATCCATTTATTTATTTATTTATTTATTTATTTATTTGCCACACAATGAACTTGAATGATTAATAAATTACAATGAATAATATTATTCATTGTAATTTATTAATTAGGGAACGCATCCAAATATCGGTCGGGGACCCGACTATCGGAAACAGACCCGATTAATTTTCCAATGTTCCGGAATCGATACTGGTCTGTTGTCTCTGGTTACCGTTTCCGATGTTGATGATACCTTTAACCGATTCAATCGGAACCAAATACATTCCAATAATAATATAGGTCATGTTTATCTGATAACATGGAATGCGACCTTGTAAACATGTCATATGTCACGAAACCACAAGATGAAAGAGTCTTTATAAAAACAATTATATACAAAACCTCTACCAGTCTTTCATTCTGTTCGCGTTACTTTAGCTTTTTTCTACTCCATAACAATAATTCCGTGGATTGTACGTTGGGTTTTAACTTTGTTTGAAGATGCAAAAATATATCTTTAGTTAATCATTTCAATGTTCAGCCTGGTCGTTTCCGACGGAAACCGCTCCACGCTGGTCTACACATTTCACTCTAACAGTTAAACTGTAAAACAAGTCACAATTCGACGCAAAACACCACACAACACTGATGATATCAACCTCTTGAAAGTACCTTCATTCACAACTACGAAAATGATTACAGAAGAGAGAATGGCTGCATGACTTACCTGTCAGTCTTCGAGCTCGAGCACAGCATGAAATTACTTTGATCTCTCGACACTTCAGATAATTTTCGCTTTGAGTCAAGGTGGCCGACATTTTCATCTATAAAATATTCTGAGGGGAGATTGTTGTCCTAAATGTCCAAGACATTTGTACGAACACGGCGGCGGAAGGACGACGATTTCCCAATAAGAAGGAGCGTGATTAAGAAACTGAAATGGTTAAGCTTAAGTATTTTATCGAAAGCACTCCAGAAAAGGTGCGTGCTGTACTTTCGTCTTGACTTGAAAGCAAAGATTGGCTTTCTGTAGTGGCCAATCCTTTGGTTCTACTGTTTCTAGCTATGGCAGGTATTTGTAACACTTTCTTTCATGTTGCAAACTTGCACTTCATTAATACATTTTGTTATCTTGGTAGCGCTTATCAGGTCAGCAAACAAACGATTTGGAAGGTAGGCCATAGGCGGTGGCAACATTTCAGTCTTATTACTTCAAGTTTATGTTTTTCTTGTTACTTTATTAAAATGATTATAATTACATCTTAACTCCGCTATTGTAAGCTTCTTCATAGCAAGTGTAATTTCCAGTGTGCTCGCATTATAGAAACAGAAATAAACTTGATAAACTTCATCTACATTAAAAATAAACACACATACCTTACGACCATACTGTTTTAATTTATTGAGTGCTACATGAAAATGTTTTTGGTATACGAAAGGGGTACCATTTGTCAATGGAAGGTATATGAAAGGGGTACCTTTTCTGTCAAAAATGGTATATAAAAGGGTAAGGGGTCAAACCTCGGCTGGAAACTTCACAGCAGACCAACACTCTGTCAGATTCAACGCTCTATATGACAGGCACTGTTTACTGTTGAGGTTTATTTTAAGCATGCACTCTTACATCGCCTGTCACATTCCTGACAGGCGGTCACTTGCACAAATCGGATTTGACCAGATCTCGTCTTCGGCTTTGTCCATAAGAGATCTGAGTTCGAGATTATTCTGGACTTGCTTAGCTGGTCCCAGTTTTACATGGCTATGAACTAGCCATGTTTAAAATTCATAGTAAGACTTCTTTCCCTTCAATTAAGCCATGAAACTCCTGTTCAAACTGAATTTGTTTCACTTCAAAACACAAATCTGTACACGTTTTGGGCTCACACGCGCCGTACAAATGCAGTGCATTTCATTGAGCTCTGATTTGCTCAAATTTTCTTGTTACTAAGTGAAATTTCACACTCCATTTGTTCAATCATTCAGTTTTATTTTTTGCTCATTAATATTCATATTCTCAATTATCCGGACTCTCAATTATCTGGACTCTTCAGCTCAGTCCCAATGAGTTCAGATAATCAAGGTTCAACTGTAACTTGCTTATGGAAAGGATATTAAAGGATTTCAATGGCATTTTTCATTATTTTGCTGTAGGTCAGTCTTTAACAGACTTCACACAACCACTTGTATCACTGGGAGTAAAGAAGGGAAGTAAAGTATTGTTGATTGGCAAAAAGGTTAGAATCAAAATATCATCAAAACTAAAAACCTTCCTTTATGTTTTATGATTGTAATCATAGTTAGTCGACTAACTATGTTGTAATGATGTTTGTTAGTTCAACAGCAAAACTAATTATGTCTTTTCAGTTTGATCCACTTGAAGAAGAAAACATGAAAGCTATACTAGCCACTGAAAAAAAGATAGATGATCTTGAAAGAAGACTGAGTGAACATATAGAAGAGCTCAGTGGCATAGAAAAGGTGATTATACAAGTTTGTGTCTTTAAGAAATCCATTAACTTCCAATCACTGTTTTTTTGTAGCCAAGTTTGGGACAATGCACTACTTTGTCACACACACACAAAGCACTGATCAGCATTTATTTGTTGGATTTTCAGCTGTTGTATTGCTAGTGTGATTAGGTGGCATGTGCAAATTGCCTGTGGTTGCAAAAAATGGCTTCTAAAGCATAGAGATCAATTTTGCAAATTATTAGCTGACAACAATAAATTGAAATCTCATTACTGGTTAAAACTATCTTCTTAACCCTTTCACCACCAAGGGGGGCTTTATAGATTTCACTCTGGCTAATGCCAGATGATTTTACTCGTCAAAGTGGAGGCCTTTGGTGGTGAAAGGGTTAAAGTCTTGGTAGGGCACAAAGACTCACTTTGTAAAATGTTTTGACAGGGATTTCTTGGACCAGACTTAGTACCCAAAGCTTTGGAAAAGTTAACAAGAAAATTACAAGCAGTTAATGAGGATTTCATGAGAACCCTTGAGAGTTTAGATTCTTTGGTTAGTTTACTAACATGAATAGAGATACTGGACTGTGTGTGGCTGTCATAAGAACAGTTCATGTATTAAGTTCTATGTTGACGACTTTTCACATGTTGGTTTAACTCGTTTAAGTGAAAGATCAAACATGACTGCAAGGATTATTAACATTGGGTTTAGGGTTTGTTTATCTTAAGAATATGTCATGGAATACTCCCTTCAGCAAACAATATTATTATCCTTCATTTTCTTGAATTGACAATGAAAGTCTCAAATTAAACTGGTGTATGTCGTCAGACACCATTTGTAGGTATTTCCAAGGACAGTAATTATTTAGTTAATAAGCACCATTTTGGCTTCAAAGGATTTTAAATTTCAAGTGTGGCTTTCCTTTTTAAAGCCAGTAAAGGTCAGATGCAAATATTTTATCTTACTTGTGATTGTGTTTGTCATGTTAATTAGTAGAGACTGTATCAAAGTTAACACATGTACTCTAATTAGCTGAGCAGGACTCTTTTATGAAAGTTAATGCAGCAGTTGATTTGTATCGGGGTTTAGAGAGGTGTACATGTGACTCAAATACTACCCGTAGATTGATCATAACTGCTATGAATTATTAATGAATTATACAATCAACTTTACAGTAACAAGCTTGCTTTATTTTTTATTATTATTATTTTTTTTTTGGCAAACCTAGATCATTGATCCCAGTTTACAACAGGCAAAGGGAAAGAAGAAATCACTAGTGCAACGGATTGAGGTGAACAAATTCTATTGATATTTCTTGTTTTATTTAAAATAAACTGGTGAAGTTGAAGATAAAAGAACCATATTTTAAAGGGAACCTCCACTCTTATAACAAATTGGCACTAAATTGTAGGAAATAATTCAGTATTCTTTTGACTTTAAAGGGAACCTCCACTCTTACAAAAAATTGTCACTAAATTATTGGAAATTATTGGAAATAATACTAGATTCCAAATTTTGTTTTGAAACGTGGATAAAACATTTATTAAGTGTACAAAAAATTTGAAATTGTCATTGCCTATTTTCGCGTTTAAATTTCCTGAGTGCGGCCATTTTGGATTTGATGATGTGTTATGGTTGCCTTATGTTTAACACAAAGGATTTTCTGCTTCAATTGCTTCCTGACAATTGCTGCAACCATTACACGTCATAATAACCAAAATTGCCAAGCCTGGGAAATTTAAAAACAAATAAAGGCAACGATGATAATCAATTTTTTTGTACACTTAAATGTTATATCCACGTTTCAAAACAAAATTTGGAATCTAGTAAGTATTTCCAATAATTTAGCGTGAATTTTTTGTAAGAGTGGAGGTTCCCTTTAAAGTCAAAAGAATACTGAAAGAGAACAGCATAATACAGCAGGGCTCAACCTTGGCAGTGGTCAACTAGCCAAATGCCACTGGATTGTCAGTTTTGGCTAGTGAAATTCCCTCAGTTACTAGCCATATTGGCTACTAAAATTGTGGAGGCAAATTTCTTTGTCAACTGCTAAAGATAAATGTAGTGCTGTGAAAATTGTGAAACAATGTTTAACATGCAGAAAGAAAAAAACGAAGTAATCTTTCATGTGAATGAAAGTGAACAGCTTCATGACCAAGCCACATTTAGCTAGAGACTGGATCTGAGTGTTCCCATCATGCACTTCAATCGTAAATGAAAGTGCCCGCCATATTGTTCGCACTTCGATGATCTTCAGTGGGGTAATTACTTCAATAGGGTAATTACTAACTTGAACTGAATATTTTATGGCTAGTAGAAAAAGCTCTTTGGTTAGTGAGAACTACCATTTTACTAGCCATAAGCCTACTGGTAACAAAAATTACAATCTAACCCCATACAGGATGTGACATCTTCTTTGTGACCAGCTGGGTGCTGGGTTTTTTACCCACAGTTCGTAAATGCAATGATCACTTACATCTTAATTCTTTAATCCACAGTTCAAATATATGATTTTCATTTACAGGCATCAAGAGTTTCAGTTTCCTTTGTGGGACAGAAAGTGAGCACCAAGACTTGAATGGCAGCCATATCTTTGTTTCCTTTATGCAAATATTGGTATTATTTGGTACTAAGTTCCAATATTCGCATAAAAGAAGACAAGATGATGAGTGAAAACAATCCGAAAGGGCTGTCATTTGAGACTTGGTGCTCACTTTCTGTCCCACAACGTTCTGCTTCCCACAAAGGAAACAAAAACTCTTAATACTCATTTATTCATCACCCACTGGTATGTTATGAACCAACAAAATGACCAGCTCCCAGTTGGCTTGTTAGCTCAGTTGGTATTGAGCACTGCATCATTATTGCTAGCAGAGGTCATGGGTTCGACTCCAATACATGCCTGATTTTTTCAGGTTTAATTTCCACTACTGCTTAAGTAGTGTTCATAACTGCAGTGATCATTCACATATTCATTTCCTGATCTTTAATCCACAGTTCAAATATATTATTTTCATATATTCATTCTCATATATTCATCACTCACGGGTATAACAAAGTTACCAGCTCCAAGTTAGATCATTATTCTGATTGCTAGAATATATAAGCATGAGGGAAAACCATATTGTTTGAACTGGAAAAACATCATCAAATCAATGTCTGTAGTTTGTTCTTTTTCAGACTTTGCTGGACAAGGCGGATGAAACATCAAGTAAAATAGAATCTCGCAAAGAAAAGTGTTGAATCATCAGTACAAGAAAAAAACGTTTTAAAATTGAATTCTTGAGATCAACATTATTATTTATCAACACTGTATTTGTTTTGTGAAAAAGATTTATGATACTTCTAAAACTTCATGACAATGACAGAATTAAAATAAATTTCAAACACATGAGGCAACTTTTTAAAGACACGTTTCAGCATAACTCATGTCATCATCAGTTTAATGCATTGTGTTTTCCTCTGTTTATATACATTACAAGTTTGTAACTGCAATTTAAATTCAAACTTTTAACAAACTCAAATTATAATTTATATAAACAGAGGAAAACACAATGGAATGAGTCATTCCAAAATGTTGTCTCATGTGTTTTAAAAAGATTTACCTTATTTAGATATCTTTTTGATAGGAGAAGAGGGTTGGTGCAGTGTTTAGAGCACTCAACTTCCACCAATGTGTCCCAGGTTTGATTCTTGGACTCGGCATCATATGTGGGCCGAGTTTGTTGGTTCCCTACTCTGCTTCAGCTGAGAGGTTTTTCTCCGGGTACTCCGGTTTTCGCCTCTCCTCAAAACCAGCATTTGATTTAATATGAGGTGATTTGATTTGTAATTAGATGGCTGGACACCAGTTGATACCAGCTGAGTGTATGGTCAGCTGATTGGTCTTTCCAGGATAAATAAATAAAGTTTACTATTATTTGTACACTTTCTGTATTACTGGAGATGTGTTGAAATGAAGAACTAAATTAATTTTTATAGATCCATTTTTTTGTAGCCTGACACATTGAATGTATTTGGATACTGACATGGCCCTGCATCCTCAATAATGAAATTGCCCTTAATCTCCAGTTTCTTTTTGCACAGTAGGAGAGCTTCTGAACTAGTAATACTGAAAGGTTATAGATGCCACTCCTGTTTGGAAAATTCAGATATTTTCCAAGTGTGCACATGACAGTGTAGGATCAAAGTGGCTATAAATGACAAAGTATATGATAAAAGAACAGAAGGAACAAGAATATTCAAGCGCCGGCTAATATGGATTGGTCTCAACACTTAGAAAGGTTTTTAGTAAGAATATTGTTATTTTGTTGGCATTTAAACTGAAAATAATGCAGTTTGTTGGAGCTGAGTGGAGTTTTCAGAGAAAAGGCTAACTTAAGATGCTGTTTCTTGAATTGTTATTTTGTTGGCATTTAAACTGAAGCAGTTTAAATGACCTTTATATCCAAACTCCCACTTTTCAAGTTCAAGATGCCAATGTCATCCAAACAACTTTGTATAAAACAAAATAGATAAAAACACGACATCGAAAAAACAACCAAGCAAAAAAATTAAACGCTCGCAAAACCTAAATCAAAGGCTATGAGAGTTGACAGAAAATGAATTGCAACACACTTGAGGGTATATGATTTTGATTCCTTGATTAAAAAGGCTCCAAAAGAAAAGAGAAGTGCAACACCTGTATTATTTTTTTGCACCGCCCTCTTCTATCTGTTCCGTTTATTCCAAACAAAATTACCAAAAGCAAGTTCCTCCCCTTCTGTATATCTTTTGTTAGTCTTTTCTAGTATTCAGACGAGATTTGCTTTTTCATTTGGCCATTTTCGTATTCGTAATTTTGGTTGTACAGTTTCATGGTAGGAATTTTAGTTTATTACATATGTGGAATATATGCCAAGCTTTATGCAAAGACCAGGAATTGAAGGAGCGAAGGAGGGACATCAGCGTCACACACCTACAGCTCGGAAAGTCCGAGTTAACCCTTTAACTCCTTGACCGGCCGCGCAGAACCGCATCCCTTGTACCACTTGTGAGGTCATCAGTTCAACGCTTGCAGACAACTTTAACATGTACATACATACATATTTAATAATCCTTTTAGTCAAGACACTGTACAGGATGCTAAAGAGGTCAGACGGGTCCGACGGGAGTACGTTTAAGGGTGCGTAACATGTGTAGGGGAAGAGATCTTTCAAACCATACCTGAATAAGCACGATTCCGTCAAACAGGCCGGAGAAAACGCAAAAAAATCGAGTGACGTTTGACCCGAAAATGTGAATGAAAATCTTGTTCCACTACCCACCTGCATGTCCTTCCATCTAATCCTACTATCCTAAACGTTTTCCCCAAATCTTTTCCCATTGAGAGGAATCCCAGAAAATGCCCAGCAAGACAGAAAGAAAGCGAGGCAAGAGGGGAGGAGAGAAAGCGAATGGTAAAAGGCGAGAGGGCATTCTCTTCCCTTTTGCGCATGTCTAACGGGAAAGACGGCGGGAAGAGCAAGGGAGACTTTTGTCTGATTGGTTGATTCTTACCCTTGAATCCAGGCTCCTCTACACGCGCGCCAAAGAGATTTCAGTGTAAACAAACATGGCCGCCGGTGGAAAGATGTGCTGGATCACTTATTCTATTAGTATATTTTGGATAAAAATATCAATGCTCATGTGTCGTCCTCTTTCCTAATGATAGTAAAAATTGGAAATGATTTCTTAAGGACCAAAAAATGTTATTTGTACAAGTATCCGCTCTAGTGTGCAAGCGGATTTTTCCTGCGTGGAGGTTCATGCGGCGTGTACGCGTGAATATGTTGGGGGAAAAGACGGTTTGAATGAGGAGCGATCTGCTCTAAAAGCAGGAATACCGGGTTGGGAAAATTCTTTATGCCGTCAAGTTTACAAAATGACGAAGCACTTCATAGCTGTGTCAGAGGTCAGCGAAAGTTCAACGGCGGCTTTGTCAACAGTAGACCGATGTGCTTCGAGGTTAGTTCTATAAATTAAACTGAACTACGTCCTTTCACGGGCTCTTTCTGTACAACATTCAGTGAGTTTTTCGGTATAATTTAGACTCAGTTTGACAGTGATGTACACAGAAAAGATCAAAGCGCAGGAAAACCATTTCTAGTGAAAATAAGCGGAAGTGTTATTTTTAAAATGTATTTGAAATATTCAATAATTGAAGTTATATACGCTTACATCAAGGAGCTCATTTATCAAATTTCATGATTAGGCTGGGTTAATGTATTAGGTTTTCAATTGTCTACCAGTGTACCGGACAAAGCTCCTTATACTTTTTAAATGAAAGCAGAAAGCTCTTAATGTTAATTTTAAGATTCAATCACTGCAAAGACTAATGAACTGCTACATTTGACTTATGATCAGATTCCCTTGTTTCTGCAACTGGGCTTTTGCTGTTTAACATTTTTAAACTATAATTCAGGCTTTGCTTGGATCATAGTTGTGCTCGGGTTAAGAGTAGACTGATGTGCATGGAAAACGATCGAGTATAGGAAAACCATTTCAACTCAAACTAAACCAAAGTGGTTATATTTTTCGCGTAATTTTGCCCATTGGAATAACTGAAGCTTTGTCCATTGAGGAGCTCAGATTTCTTGGTAATTCCTCAGTTGATCTTTTGGGCTTTGAATTGGCTGCTGTTGCAAAATAAACTCACTGTTATACTTTTGTTCATAAATAGTGAACCCTCGTGTTCATTTTCATAATAAACAGCTGCCCTCACCTGCTTGCTTTGTTTGTTCTAAGAATGGAATTATAATTAAAATTTTCTACATAAGCTATGAAACACAACTTGCCTCTGATCTTCTGGTTTATTTAGGAGAAATCTCCCAAAAAGTGAAAAGGCCCTCAGAGCTAACAATATCTTTTGAGTTTTATGCTGCTGCAAATATTTTTGATTCATTTTGTTTTGCATGACCTCCTCCCAACATTCTGAAGATAGCAAAAATAATTTTACTAACCAATCTACAAACGCATTGCTGCTGTTTTGCATCAGTTCTGTTTTGATCGTTCACTAAAATATTTTTTTAATGGTAGAGGTTGGTTTTACACTGTTGAAGTAAGAGGCCTGATATGTAGTAGTTTTACTTGAAAGACCAAAAATGTGTTCAAGTTGAGTTATAATAAAACCATCACTTGTGCAAATCAACAATAAAAGAGGGATTCATTTCAACAAATATCATGAGAGGAAAAACCCACAACTAGTGAAATTACTTGACACAATAATCTGTGCAAGTTACATTCACCATAGGAAACTACTATTTTCTTTAGTTTTTGAAATATTAATAAAAGTACATTACAACACATTAATAAAAACAAATGTAAATACATCAACAATTCTTTGTAGAGATGATCAAGTCTAAATAGTGATGATTCAGTTAAAAGAGAGGCTACAAATGTATATGATTACTTTTTATTCAACAATTTTCATTCAGGTGTTAGCCAGAAGGGTGTCCATTTAGCCAATACTGTAACACATTTATTCCACCTCTGCTTCCCCTGCAAGTGAAACAAAAGAAAAGCACATTTGTATGCTGTATTGAATAATCAAATTTGCAAAAGAATTTAAATACACAACACAATTTAAGATTCAAAATGATGTTTCAATATGAAAATTGAGTGAGCTGATGCAACACCAAACAAAAACTTGTAAAATGTTTTGGTGTTTTTTCAGTTAATTCCTAACATGTGTTGAAGGATCCAGTTGCTAAATTCCCTTCTTCTGGTTGGGTTGATGTTGCAAACAAAAACAGGCTATCATAATAACAGAAGAATTGGTGAAAATGTAGCATAATCAGCTGTCAGGTTGGAAATTCTTCTGCCATCCTATCACTTAAAATCACTACTCCTATGAATTCTCCTGATCTGAAATAGTTTTACGTTCTCTCCCCTCTTAATTTGCAGTCAAACTCAAAATTACCTGAGAAAAGTAAGAAAAAGAATGAGCAAACAGACGTAAAGTTGCATTAAGGAGGCTTGACCAAGGCATATTGACAAATTGACGAAAACGAATTCGAGTAGCATCCATCAAAGGCGGAGCAAACTTGCTCGCGCAAGAATCATCTTTGATCGAAAATTTGGTCTATCAATGCAGTACGTAAATTTCTGTTGTTTCGGTCAAAGTATTGATATGGTATTAGAGAATCTCTCCTCCTGGCCGATCCCCGTATCACGAATTAGTTATTCGGGAATACACAAAAATGTAGTCGCAATCAAATCTCGAAGCACAATTTAATTTCACTTGCGAACGACTGTCCTGACAACAAACGCCAAAATAAATTAACGGAATGGTCTACAAATTTAAGATTTAAGACAAAATAAATTTGGAGTAAGTACAACTTGGTGATAACTCAATATTGATAGTAGATTATAATTTGCGAAATCTAGGCAGGGTAAAAGCGTGAGCCTAAAAATCCAATATTTTGAAAATGAAATTCGATCAAAGTAGCTTTGTCTGGCCAGGGTGAATAGGGGGTGCACCACGAAATTACACCAGATTTTGCTAACAGGTAGTACACTAACAGAAGTATCCCCTGTTAATGGGAATTCCCATATCACGAAGGGAAACAAAAGTCTCGGGGTATGATGACAAACTTTTAATTGAGGTAATACAAAAACTAAATTTACTAATCAAACCATTCATCTTGCCTGACAACAAAGATCATGGATATGAAACGACAGCTGTACCCATCAAATGGAAGGATTAGTTAATTGCAGTGTTGTATTCGACTTTCATGAAGAAATGATGTAAACGAAAACGGTAAGATTATCTTGTTGAACAACACCATGGAATTGAAAATGATAGCAACACGATTTCTTCCTTGGCAGAAAACGAAGCAAATAAAAACCTAAAAAAACAAACTAAAGGAACCAAAGATAAGTTGTACTTACCACAAAAGTCCCACTTGTTTAGCTTGACATTAACTACGATCTGAAGCAGACTCTTGGACGGCAGAAAAATGCATCGACACTGGGCTCGTCAAATACTCGTTGCAGACAAATCGCCATCTTGACCGTCGACACCTCCATACGAACAGACCTTTACCGACCGTAAAACTACGACAATTGATGTCACACCCAAATTTTTTCTTCACCGTAAGTTACTTTTCGTTGTAATGTGTTTGATTTGGCTTGCTGACGACCTGTTTAAGAATGCCTTATCGTTAAAGTTTTGGTTGTCAAATTCAACAGCACACAAATCCGCGTGATCGTCGAAAACTGAGAAAACAAAAAAAATTTACGCGCCTGCGCAGTCAAAAGTCTCCCTTGCTGGCGGGAAGAGCTCTGGGGAACTCTACCCAAGCTCCAGCTCTGATTGGTTATCAGTTGAAACAATGAAATTGCTTCTGATTGGCCAACTCGGTACGCGCGAAAAACTGAACGGTTACTCTTGTGATGCGAACTAGCTTCGAAAAAATGTTCACAAAACAAACATGAGTGAAAACCCTAAAACGTCCTTCCTTGAACAAACAAAGCTTCAATATAACTGATTTCTGCTCTACCTTCACTGCGATTTTCATAATTATACAGAATTTCTTTTTCAAGCGCCAACCGCCAAACCGCGTTTTGGCTTCTACAATCATGCAAACTTTCCGAACACACTCCGGGACGAAAAAGCCATTTGCATTGAAAAGTATTGAAGAATAATGTGCGCTAAATACGGGATTTAGACTCATAAATCCCGTATTCTTTATCTATAATATTAAATAGTGCAAAGGAATGAGATGAAAGACGACGGCCCAGTTCAACAAGCGTGAATAAGGACACAATACGGACGATAAACCGTAGGCCCCGTCTCACAACTCTTCATAATTGATTCTGTGGGACGTTAAAGAACCCACGCACTGTTCGAAAAGAGTAGGGGACGTAGTCCCCGGTGTGGTGGTCTACCTCTACTAGAATGTGGTTATGGGGGAGGGATTTGCAGCTACGGGCCTACAGAAATTGGCGCAAGCTGTTGTAGTGTCCCTGCCAGGTCTCTGGCGAAGACTATAAATCTAAATCAAAAATTGTTATTTATTGATGTTGATGTAATTTTCCACGCCGTCAGCCTTCTGTGTTTTGTGTGTCCATCGCTTAGGAAGAACGAAAAGGGTCGTTTCAGAGCCACAAACTTCCCCTGATTTTATTTCCAAGTACCGTGGTACTTCTCACTTAAACAAATGAAAATATGAAATCGATCAAACACGAGGCGCGAAGCCCGAGAAGAGCTCTGGGATCGAGAATGGCGAAAGGGCGGAAATTTTACTTTCTGCGCATGCCCGAACTCTTCGAAAGCTTACATACGCTCAATCTCGTTCCCGGAGGCTGCGATCCTTTTGGCCAGCGCCAAGTCCGCTGGACAAGGGTAACGTAGGCTCTGGGGACGAGATTGACATACGTTAAACATACATTTAGCATCAGGAACAGAAGAGCGTAAGGAGGTCGACCAGGAAACAGAGTTTTGGCCAGTTTTGGTTCTTTAAATTGATTTGTGAATGATATATGAAATGAATCATATATGAACTGCGGAAATGAAATCAAATGAAGAATGATCCTCGCAGTTGATTTTTTTTCAGGCTTCTATTCGCAATTGCATAAATTGCGTTCACAACTGCGAGGATCATTCTTCATTTGATTTCCTTTCCGCAGTTCATATATGATTCATTTCATATGATTATCATTCACACTCATTTCTTTCACGGGAACATATGAACCCACAATTGACCTGCTCCCAACGTCAATGGCTTCATAGCTCAGTTGGTTAGAGCATCGCACCGGTAAATCGCGAGGTCACGGGTTCAAACCCCGTTGAAGTCCTGAATTTTTTTCAGGCTTCTATTCGCAATTGCATAAATTGAAAATAAATTGATTGTTATTAATGTGTTATGTTATGTGTTGTATAGTTTGTGCGTGTGTTTTCCGACCCAAATATTGTAATTTATTTCTTGTAATTTGGTTTCCTAGTTCTTTAAGGCGGGACTTGACCTAAACACCGTTTTTGCGTCGCTTAACATGGATTTGACGTTAGTATCTCGTTCGCGTTTCAAGCAATCCAAAATCCCTATGCTCATCCCACGAAGTTGTATTGTGGGGTGTTTTGTGAATTGTTTTGCTGATTTTTGGGCATATTTGGGAAGAGATGATTTTCCTCAAATGATTTGTTAAATTTCGGGAAATAGGGAATATTGAAGATTTAATGAAGGTTTAAAATTGAAATTTGAAGTGAAAAATTAGTAAATGGACAACAAAACAGTTCCCCAGCAACCTTCAGTGCCCTTGTGGAGTGTCAACTGTCTGGTGGTGTTTCAAAACATGTTTGTACATTTTAATCCCTTCTTTAAACTCTTTAAAATCTCACTTCAATTGACCTCAAGTCCCATCTTAACCCTTTAGTTACTTTATGAAGCCATTTCCCCTTTTTAAATTTCTTTGTTTGTAAAATTCGTCCTTGTGTTCAAATAGTAAATAAAGTTGTTGTTGTTGTTGTAGTTAAGAAAACGGCTCGGCGAGCTTCATAAGTTTTTTTTTCCAAAAAAATGTCCAGGAGCCAAAGGGTTAAGCAAAGTACACTTTGAGCATGAAACAACCGCACACAAAAGCGAACCTGGTACTGTGGTCCCTTGGTAACCGTGCGTCCCTGGAAACGAGATGCGCAAGATGGCGGATATGTCAACAGTAACATTTTCAGGAAGCTCAACAGAAACTATTGAGAATGCTAAGGCTTTCTGGAAGGCAATAGATCCACCTCCTAAACCAAAATCTACATTAGTTGTCACTGGAATAAATCATCGCTTATTAACGGCGCCTACAGTTGAGAACGGTTTGTAAATTATATAAGGGCGGGTTTTGTTCTGCTAAATTACTCTGACTGATGCTTGTCTTTGATATGAAATTGTTGTTTTGTTCAGCGGAGAAATTAAATGATGCTTCTCAGAAGTTTACTGAAAAGGAAAATAATCCAAGTAAGTTGTCTTGAGCATCCAAAGAGGGCATAACGACGTTCTTGTGTCAACATGTTTAATATTTTGGATTGTGTGCCATATAGTACGGGCATATATATAAGATCAGACTTGACATGGGATCAAGTTGGGTTGCACATATTTTTTTCAGGACTTGAACGACATCTGGAAGATGCACAGCAAAGGAAAGACAGGGAAGAAGAGGAGTATGTTAATAAAATGGTCAGTGCTCATTTGAGAAGTGCTTGATTTGTTTTTTCAAAGTTTTAATGTAATTTGTGGCTTTTACTTCGACACAGATGACGTAAAACAAAAGAACAAAAACACGAAAGAATACCTCATCAGAAATGTTAACCCTAAAGGCCTGGGCAAACGGCTTCAACATCCATTTGATTTTGTTGAACAGCAATGTTGAAACCGTTTGCCACCCCCTTTCAACCGTGTTGAAATAAGTTGAATGGAAGTTGAATCAATGTTGAATGAGTTTAACAGTGTTTAAACTTTGCTTCAACATCCATTCAACATTTCTTTTGTTATCATGATTGTTGAATTATGCCTTTTGCCACCTGCTTTCAACATTGTTAGGTATGTGCATGTGCACTAATTGGTCTCTCAAAGACATATCCATGGTAACAACTGTGGGACTGGATACCAGGCCCATTTGCCACACCCCCGGCATTCAACATAGTTCAACAGGGTGCAACAAAATCGAACAGATGTTAAGCCATTTTTCCGGGCCTTAAGGCATTGATAGAAAACAATGCATTATTTTGTTCGATGACATCTGTGTCCGGTACACACTGTAAGAGTCAATAGACCTCTTCATGGTTTATGACACCATCTTGGCCAGGGGACAAACACAGCTAAAATTACACTAAATGTATAGGATTTGAGCCAACTTTGAGCTGCTGTAATGGCGCCATAAAGAGACGGATTTCCAACATTTGCCACTACTTTAAATAGTTTTATTGATATCATTCATTTAATAGAAAATAAGACCATTAAAAAAGGCATGACGTCCATAAATTCGAATTCTAAAACGTCTTCTTTCCCAGGGCCCCTATGAAAACCAGCCTCGTAACTGAATGGGCTACCCTGGTTAAATAAGGTTACCTACTTACTTACTTACTTACTTCTAATTTCGCTGCAATTTGCATAATTTTGATTAGAAGGGTTTGTATGAAATCTTAAAAACTCATTTGCCATCGTTGTAGCCTGAATCTGTTCTTTATATTTCATGAAAATAATCTCAGTACAAATGTATTTTAAAATTCATTTTCGCTGTGGAAATCTGCTTCTTTGTAGTGGCATACAGTTCCAAGCCCCCAGCCAAGATGGCATCATAAACCATGGAAAGGTCTGGTTTTTTTTTAGACATGCTCCCAAATGGCTGCTTGTGTTTGTATTGTGTATTTTAGAGATCATTCAGAGAAGATGCTCAGCAAACACTTGCCCAGAGGAAGGCTGAGAGATTAAAAGTAAGCTCTTCAAAAATAACAAAATTAATTATGTTTAACAGATGACCGCAGTTTGGCCAGATCAGAAGTATGGACCTTTTCCAAAAGCCAATTTGTTGGAGACTGGGCTATCATGAACAAGCTACGCTGTCAGAACATTTGATGATTACTTTTTTTAAATATATTGTACACTAC